>CM060639.1:24220768-24300768 GCA_030578275.1 Meda fulgida
ACTGTGTAGATTGTTTTTGTGGGAAAAATAAAATATATTTGTTACCGTATATTTGTGTGTTCTGAGTATAAAAACAATATTCTCAAATATTTTACAACACACTTATGTATGTATTGTCTGTAGTAAGTGTAACACTGAACAAAAAAAGGCCTAAGTCATTATGATGAATGGAGAAGAAGTGTTTTGCATTGAGCACATCAGTGTTCAACTGGTTCTTATAAATGTCTATTCATATGATGGTTTGTGTGTGTCATTTGAAAACAAAATACCATTTTGAGAAGAAATAACATTGTTTTGAATGTAAAGTTTCATTTTGCAGGAGAATTGAGGGGTTTTGCCCATTGTGTGTGTGTTTTTTGATTTGTGTGTAGAGTTCTGAGAATATGAGGCATTCTTTCAGAAAATGTGTGTAAACAATCGAGAAAAACTGTAATACTCCACTTATGTTTAGTTATCAGTATTTAATATGGTTGGTATATTATGTTTTACATGGAAGAACTGCTTATTTCGAGGGTGAAAACATTAAATGTGTAAGACTGGAAGAACTGTAAGAGAGGGCTACCCTGTGAGAAAACCATTTGAACTCCCTCTGGTCCACCATTCCAGCCGCACGTCTCCCCTCAGAATCATCCTGATCGACATGTCTTTCCCTCGACCACACTCCCTCTCCCTCATGCTGAGATCACCCAAACTCACTCAAGAATCTTATGGGCTTTAATGTGAACAATTATCATGCAGTTTTACATGTTTGGTATTATTTTAAATGTTTCAGTGTGACCGGTTCAAATTTCTCATTCCCAAAGAAGTAAACCAAAAGGTAATACAATTCTTAAGAGTTTAGAAATATCTTGCACACAGAAGGGTGTGTCAAATGGTCAGAAGGTGTTAACTCAATGCAAATTTCTTAACAGATGGTTGTCCCAAGGTGGATTTCCACTGTGAACTCACGTTTACATGTGAAGTGAGGTCTGTCTATATGATGAAATGCAAGCAGAGCTCAGGGCTTTCTGTACTTCAGACGAGCCGAGACTCTCAGCCTCATGCATTTCCTAAATGGCGGGTTTGCATCTTTTCTCTTTATCACAGAGCATTTGATTGTATTGATTATATTTGAACTGATTATGAAATTGACATGATACATTTACCTGACATTATAAATTGTTACATTTGATTATTCTAATCAACTTTGACTTTATTCTCAGTAAAGAGCTCAAAAGAATAGTTAAACATCCGCACACATTTAATGATGCACGGAGATCATTAAAACCTTTTCATTTATGGAGTCGGATGAAATAACGAGTTAATACATATGAGAAAATGTATTGTATTTAATCAAAAATCCCTTTGCCATGAGAAAAGAGGGAACACGAGTGAGACCTTCTCCACTAGTCGAGCGCCGCCATTGGTTCGATTGAGACGGCCTTACAAAATGTGTGTGAATCTGAACTGTGAATAAAAAAAGTGAAATAAAGGACGGCTTATTATTGTCATATTTTATCAGGCTTGTGCTGAAAAATGATCTCCAGTTTGACTTGTTTTGTGACTGCATTTTAAAAAGACTTTATCTGATTTACTTATCCATCAACATTAAAACTCCAAAAAGTTCCCAAAGATCCCCTTCTTCCCCGATTTGTTTTTCTGGGTGACCAGATAATGTTGGGTTTTGTCAGTGACTACACCTTAGTGTGTAACATATGCCTAAAATGTATTTTTTGAGGACATGTATCGGGTATCTAAAAAGACAATATAATGGAAAAGGCAGCAGATTATCATCATGGTTCAGGTAGATTTGTGATAAATATCAAGCTGTTGTAAAGAAATGCTCGGAAAAGACAATGTATAAATCTCTAGACTTTCTTTTGGAATACAGGTTACTCTGAACATACTGATATATTATTTTGCATCGTATGGCAGAATTTGTGACAAGAAGAGAGCAATGACAGCACACTTGTGTGATTGTGCAGCTGATGTGTCAGTCACATTCCGACCAATCGCGTGAAAGCTGCAGCTCGTGTGTCTCAGTGAACTCGCAGTCACCCTGCAGTAGAGCAGAGCTCGGATTCCGAGGAGCATCTTCATACAACTACTATAATGAGGGAAATCGTTCACATTCAAGCCGGACAGTGCGGCAATCAGATTGGAACAAAGGTTAGTTACATATTGAGTATTTGCCTACGTTTCTAACTATTTTCGTTTCTAACTATTGAAATATTCTAACTGTGTCGTTTCTAACTATTTTTTGCGCTTTCAAAAACAACTGAATAATGCAGACATATGGAAACTGAAACTTAGGGGGTTTTTTTTAGGGAAAGAAGCACCTGAAGCTGATGATTTTCAGTCATGACAATTCTTAAAAGGAGTTTTACAGCGCTACACACCGCTACTGATTACAGACATATTGAGTGCAAAACAGCTGCGGTGCAAACAGTTCGATTCTTAAACAAATGAATCGTATGATCCGATTCTTTTCAGTGAATCAAAACGTACTGCACGATCAGTGTGATTCGATTCCTGAACGTTTTCCCGAATCCTAAAGGGATAGTTCACCCAAAAAATGAAAATGTATGTGCCACATTGACTTCTATAGTATTTTTTTTTCTGCTATGAAAGTCAATGGGTGCCATCAACTGTCTGTTACCAAAATTCTTTCATCTTATTTTGTATCCAACAGAAGAAAGAAACTCATATAGGTTTGGAACAACTTGAGGGTGAGTAAATGATGACACAATTTTCATATTTTGGGGTGAACTATCCCTTTAAGAACCGGTTCTTTTTCGTGAATTTCTTTTTCTATGTATTTATTTAATAGTGTAGTCTTCTAAAAACTTTACCAAACTAAACTGTTTAAAACCTGTTCAAATGAATCGCATCTGGAATCTACAGTACGACTCTCTCTCTCTACAGCTGATTACATTTTGTCAATGTGTGGTTTGATTATATTTAATGTTTTAGTATTTAGGCCTGCCTACTTAAATATGATAATGCTTGAGTCATGGTAGGTAACAACCCGTTATATTTTAAGGGCACATCAGTTGCCCTGGGTGTGGCAAGATGTGTCCTACTGTGCACGAGTATGCAAAGAATCTCAACACTCGGAGAATCTCTGCTTTGAAATCTATCTAAAATCACGTCTGAACTAACGCCAAACAACTGTGTCACATCTAGTTCTGGGAAGTCATCAGCGACGAGCATGGCATTGACCCAGCCGGCAACTATGTGGGTGATTCAGGGCTGCAGCTTGACAGAATTAATGTGTACTACAACGAGGCATCCTGTAAGTATGTGCATCAGTGTGCGAGTATGAAGCAGTGCTCTTGTTGCTCCCCCTCACAAACTCACTATGACCTTAAACTTTGAACGGTGTAGTCAGCTCAGAGGAATTTCCTGGGCTGCTCTGACTGCACTAACATAATGTTTTATTAAATGTATACTGTATATATATATATACAAAATGTGCATTGTTTTATCAATTAATTTATAATCATTTAATTTAATTTATCATCTGTTTTAGTGATAGTTTCACGGCATATATTTTAGAGCAAACAAGATTTATAGGTGTGTGTGTGTGTGTGTTTAGCTCACAAGTATGTTCCCAGATCCGTGCTGGTGGACCTGGAGCCTGGAACTATGGACAGTGTTCGATCTGGGGCATTTGGACAGCTTTTTCGACCAGACAACTTCATCTTTGGTACTGTGTCAACATGCCAAAGTTTTTTTATTTGTAGGTTTGTTAGCTTCAAGCCAAAGAATGAAGGCTTTAGAGAACACATAATTGTAACATTTGTTTTTATAGGTTCTTAGAACATGTGCTCTTATTCCTTCAAACAAAATTAGTTACAATATTGCACTATTAAAAATAAAGTTTCTTTATAGGCATCAATGGTTCCATGAAGAACCTTTAACATCCGTGGAAACTTTCCATTTCACAAAAGGTTATTTAAAGTTCCCATGAAATCAAAATAAAAGTTTTTTGGCTTTAAGTATGAATACACTTAAAACCTCTGCCAATATGGATCAATGGTTTTGATGACATCACTCTGCACTCAGCTTCTCATCAGATTTTAGAATCTGAAGCCCCGCCCCCTGCATTATAAATAGACTCCAAAGCTGCTGCTGAAATCGGTCACACGTTCACACATTTAATATTTTCTACATGGTGAATGGCACATAGTGCACTATGTAGGGGATAGGGAACAATTCAGACAGGGTAAATATGCTTACCATATTTGAATGAAGTCTGTTTCACGCGAAACGCCGCTGCCCCGTCCAGAGACACGATACACAGAGCGGATCATGTGATCGAGTCGCCACAGACCAGAAAACAAATCGGACACAATTGAATTCTGCACAGAAGGCTTATTTTAAGGCGATATGGAGGAGATGGGGAGAAATGGTTATATCTGGTCAGCTGTGATATAAAAGCTATTGGCTATTTTAAAAAGGGGAGGAGCTGAACGATGTCCCACCCTGTCTCCCTGTTTCAGTGGAAATTACGTCAAATCAGAATAATGCTGCGCGTTTCAAGGCACTAAATTGTGCCTTTAAGGTGGAAAAAGGTTATTTTGTGAATTTCTGTGACATACACTACCAGTGAAATATTTGGATATTTACACATTCTTTATTGTTACTATTTTCCACATTTTTTAACTAATAGTTAAACATTTTAACTACAGAATAACTCAACTGTGAGTATGGGGAATTATGTAGTATAGTGATACATTTATGTTCCTTTCCTATAAAACTTTATATAACCTTTTGCATTTTCAGAAACAATTTACTGATTATTACAGACTATAGACTTTAAAATTGCACTTGAAGCTAATGATTTTCAGTTATGACAGTGAAAATCTAAAGAAATCTAATGTTATAGTTTAGTTTCTTAAAAATATGTTTACTTTTATTATAAAGTTCATACATAGATCACAAGGAACTATACATTTAATGTCTACATATATGGCAGTTGGTGTATATAAAAGAGACACAATGGCCCTCATTTATCATTCTTGCGTAGAAACGGGCGTATATGTTGGCGTAAGATTATGCTTACACTCCTCTCACCGCCTGATTTATGAAGCTGTGCGTACCTTGATGTCCAGGTGTACGCAATACCTGCCCTTGATCAATGCCGCGGCTGAAAGCGATCGTCATTAGAATAACACGCCCCTATATATTCAAGTCTCCGCCTCCCCCACGCCCTCATTTTACGCCATGGACACACGGAAGACGGCAAAGAAGAGAAACTTCTCCGACATGGAGCCGAAATGACCATCACAATGCATTTTTTTACAGCGCGTGTTTTGAAACGATTAGCATTTAATTTCGTATCACGTCACTTGTATTGGGGTGTACAATAGTGATGATGATGTGATGTGGAGTACAGTCATTCACATTAATAATTGCATGACAATTTGTAATATTCTTATTATTATTATTTTTATTATTAATGACGCCTATTGTTATTTAGAAGAAGAATGTCATTTTTATTATTTTGTCAGTCTGAATTATTTATTGGTCATTGAAAGCCTTTCATTACTGAACCCAGTCCATGTGCACCTGCTGGACCTGACCCTGAAACGTCAGTAAAGCGCACCGGCTCGCAACTGAAGGAACACATATGCCTACAAATCAAATGCTTTGGTAAAGCCACACAAATTAAACATTGAAGTCCATGTTGCACAAAAATAAACACTGAAGTTTATAATTACTATGTTGTTGTTGTTTTACAGTGGGTCATAATATATCATATCTTTTAGTTTGTCAGTGCGTTTTGTGGTGTTAGGAATTGTTTTACTGCGTATTTCCGCACTAACTCAAAGCGTGCGGATTTGAGCGTGCCGTACGCCAACGTCCATATTGATAAATCTCGAAGTCACCGTGGTTTTGGGTGTACGCTGGAAATTTGGTGTATGAACTTTTGATAAATGAGGGCCAATGAACTGTTCTCTCATCAATATCACTTCTAAAGACAAGTGTGGACACATTTTTTGACATGAGGAAATAAATGACGTTCACCAATAAAACTACATCACTGCAGCTGGAATGCATCCCAAGAATGAACATAAACGTCACATAGGCTGTGATGAATGCTCCACAATGGCCACGCGGTTCGCTGTAGCGCCTAGGAATATTGTATTTCGTTTTCATTGCAAACCAATTGGTTCCACTTTATTTCGATAGTCTATACTATACTAACTATAAGTAACTTTGCAACTACATGTCAACTAACTCTCATTAGAGTATTAGTAGACTGTTGGGTTATGGTTAAGTGTTCGGGTTAGTAGAATAAGTTGACTTGTAGTTGGCATCTTCTAGTCAGTAGAATATCTTTTGGTGGACAATCAAAATTAAGTGTTATCAGATATTAAGCATACAGCCTACTAATACTCTATTCATCTTCATTTATATAGCACTTTTAACAATATAGATTGTTCCAAAGCGGCTTTACAGTGATAATAGGAAATTAAAGTAACAGAGATTGTTTTGGCTTTAGGCTTTTTTTAGCAGCTCTAGAATAAAGTTATTGTCCGGCTCTTGTCAAGTTCTCTCTACGCAAACTTTAAAAATGCGCACCTGTGAGAACGCTGATGGCGTGCACATGCGTATTAAGAGTTCAGGCATGCGCGTTTGAATATATGTGCGCAGGCATGTAGTCCTTCTCTAAAAAAACAACCCTCAACAAACTACTAGCCTTAAAATTTATAACACAGGTTTTTTATCGCTTCGGCGTAGCCACGCAAACCGGAATTATCCCGACAACGCTTTATCTGTAGAGAGGTGAGGGATGGGAGGGAGGCCTTCACAGGGGAGGGACTAGTTGACCCTTCAGGACTGCGTTGCCATCGCGTCCAGGCGCAGGTTAGTTGACAGTTTATTGACAGTTAGTTGAAAAGTTACTTACAGTTAGTAGAAAGTCTAAAGTGGACTATCGAAATAAAGTGTTACCAACCAATCTTCCCTTATTGTATTGCTTTTGCAGGACAGACAGGTGCCGGAAACAACTGGGCCAAGGGCCACTACACGGAGGGAGCCGAGCTCGTGGACTCAGTCCTGGATGTGGTCAGGAAGGAGTGTGAGCATTGCGACTGCCTGCAAGGCTTCCAGCTCACACACTCCCTCGGTGGAGGAACCGGGTCCGGAATGGGGACACTTCTGATCAGTAAGATCCGAGAGGAGTATCCCGACCGCATCATGAACACCTTCAGCGTCATGCCGTCACCCAAAGTGTCCGATACGGTGGTGGAGCCGTACAACGCCACGCTCTCGGTGCATCAGCTGGTGGAAAACACAGACGAAACGTACTGTATCGACAACGAGGCGCTGTACGATATCTGCTTCCGCACGCTTAAACTCACCACACCCACGTACGGGGATCTCAATCACTTAGTGTCTGCCACTATGAGTGGAGTTACCACTTCGTTACGCTTCCCTGGTCAACTGAACGCAGACCTGCGCAAGCTAGCGGTCAACATGGTGCCGTTCCCTCGCCTTCACTTCTTCATGCCCGGATTCGCGCCATTGACCGCGCGAGGAAGTCAGCAGTATCGCGCGCTCACGGTGCCTGAACTCACACAGCAGATGTTCGACGCCAAGAACATGATGGCCGCCTGCGACCCGCGGCACGGGCGATACCTCACGGTGGCTACCGTTTTCCGCGGGCCAATGTCCATGAAGGAAGTCGACGAGCAGATGTTGGCCATTCAGAACAAGAACAGCAGCTATTTCGTAGAGTGGATCCCCAACAACGTTAAAGTCGCAGTGTGTGACATTCCACCCAGAGGACTTAAGATGGCCTCCACTTTTATCGGCAACAGCACGGCCATCCAGGAGCTCTTCAAGCGCATTTCCGAGCAGTTTTCGGCCATGTATAAACGCAAGGCCTTCCTGCATTGGTTCACCGGAGAGGGAATGGATGAGATGGAGTTCACCGAGGCCGAGAGCAATATGAACGACCTTGTGTCGGAGTATCAGCAGTACCAGGAGGCTACCGCCAATGATGGCGAGGAAGCATTTGAGGATGACGAGGAAGAGGTGAACGAGTGAACAGCAGACGCTTTGTGCTTTGAGTGTTTAAGCTGTGATTTTTACGTTTTGTATGTGGATGACTGAAGTCAAAGCATGCTTGCAATAAATGCACTTTGAGGACCATATACTGTCTCAGAGAATATTTTAGTTTTTTATAATTTACTACACTTGGACTGGAATAATGAGTGCTTACTAAGTATTAAATGGTTTAAATCAACTTACAATTTATTTAAAAAAAAATCCAGTTAATAATTTAACATTTCCCTTGCGAAAAAAGAAGTGCGTTTTCAGTATTATGTTGTCCTTTTTCATACACTGGAATACTAAGGGAAACAAGAAAATAATCAGGAGGAAAAGAATTCAGCGACTGAAAAGAGCTTTTTATATCATGCCACATTAAAATATCAAGCGCAACGTTATTGTTCTGACGTCTGAAAATGCAGCCAAACTGACTGAGACGGATAAGGATTATTTGTAGTGCAACCTTATGATTTGAAATGATTTCTTGCATTTAAATGGATTCTAAAGTCTTCTTTAGTGAAATCGAAAGTGCCTCGTTAGGAAAACGGCGGATAGTCCGAGAGATTTGACGTGTACTTGCCTCAAGTTCAAGTTGAACTGAAATCCTGTAGGATAGGTGAGGTTAAAGCCAGTCATTCTGAATAACACATGCTTTCATGTCCGTAACACAAAGGCTCTTGTTCCAGCCTCGCAAATCCTGCCCACTCGAGCTTCTATTATTCTGGGCAGCTGCTGAGCAAGCCGTTTACACTTATCAGCATGTAGCTCACAATAGAGGAGGTCCAGGCTCACACCACTACAGCCACAGCATTAACAAACACAAAGGGCTTTCTGATGGAAATCATGTATCAAATTCTGTCATAACAGCTTTTCAAATTTCTAAATGTAAAACTAATCTCTTATGGAGGACTAGGTTCATTGCTCCAAACCATTACATATACATATTTTGTTCATTGGCACACTGAGCACATACTGAAAAAGCCATATGGAAAAAAACAAAAAGTAATTGTTTAATAAATGAGTCCTCCATAAATAAATAAAAATTAAATAAAATTACTAAATGTAAATAATAAGGAAATGGTAAATAATAAAATGTAAATGTAATAAATAGCTAATTGTAACTATTTAAATATTTATGTGTTATATTTTATAATTAATTATTTATTTACTTACAATTTGGCTTTATTTTTATTTATATGATTAATTTATATTTTCACATTTTTGCAATTGCTAAATAACTGTATAACATGCAATTAAAACATGTTCAATATTTTAAATACATTGTTTATAAATGAACAAAAAACGGGCTTTATTTTAAGGTGTCCTTGTTACAGTGTAATAATACACTGAAGTACTGAGTATTATTAACTCCCCCCTGTTTCACAGACAAGGCATTAAGTCTAGTCCAAAATGCATATTTGAGCTGTTTTAACCGAAAGCAACTTGCACTGATATATCTTAAAATATGTCAGTGCCATTGTTTTGTCTCGAGATGCACATCTTTTTTCTAAGACACGTTTATAAAAGCTACTTTAATGTCCTAATTGAACTAAGGTTTAATCCTGGCTTAATCTAAACCCTGTCTGTGAAACCGGGCCTTCTTCTAATCTAGGGCTATGGTTTGGTTTAAGGTTAGTTGCGTGTAATTATGCATAATTTACTCTTATTACTACAGTAATTCATGAATTTGTAGCCTAACAAGAACACTTAATTATTATTTTAATATATATTTTTATTAAACTTATGATTAAGTACAATTTCACAATTTTAATGTTAAAATTAAATGTTTTTATTGTATACATGCATTTTATTGTCAGTTTGTAAAGTGATTTATTTCTATTTTAAATAATTGCCACACATTTTTTACAATATGTGTCTCTCCTTGTCCCCCATACTTTTAACTTGCTAACAAGGCCAATGGAGGGATACAGTCCCTACACACAAAAAAGTGCAATATAAAAAGGTCCATGTGCGTGATATTCGAAATGTGAAATGGTTATTGGCCGGCTCAGTGCGGCTGTGTGTGGACGCAGTGGTCTAGAGGGCTTACTTTGGTATGTTTAACAGCTGCAGTCGACTCAGCTGAGAGGAAACTGGGTCAAAGTGTCTCGGTCGCATTTCCGTAAGTAAGAATGCCAGAACCTCCACAGTTCCAGGAGTAAGAGGATAGTATTGGTATCCCCCCCCCCCCCCCCCCCCCAATTTAATTACATTCATAAATATATACCTCAGTAGGCTAAATGTGCTCTGTATCCAACACTTTTGTCAGGTGTGCCCGCGTGGCACAGATTCACTTTTTCAGCCACAGTATTACTACCATCAGTTAGATCACTCCCAAAGAGGCAAACAGGACAGCCAGACACACTCCATACTCGTCTATTCATCCCAATCCCTGTTAGAATACCACAGATAAGAGTGTATTTTGTCATTCAGAGACCAATGCAAAAGTCAACGCTACAGTGCCTAGATGTTTTGGGTGGTTGTGCTTAGCCTAACTAATCTTTAATTGAATATCTTTTTGTTTTCTAAAGATGAACATTACTTAGAAAAAAACACATTTGTGTACGAAAGTAGGCCTATAAAATCAGTGTCGACAGTAAAGTTGAAGTTATAAGTATCAGGCATCATATCAAATTACAAATGTTTGGTATCGACCAACATCTCTATCATGCAGTGCGGAAACTACAGAATACATGCATCAAATAAATGGATTTTATATATATTTGAAAACACATACATTTTTTCACCTTCAATTTAAGCAATTCACATGGGGGGTTAACGTTACACTTAAAAAATGCACACAGGTCCCACGATGCACAGTCTCATGCAGCTTTTCCACAAGTCTGGTTACACAGAACACAGCTACACAAATAGGAGAATAAGAGGCATTTAAACACACAAGCAAATAGTTGACAAACTAACAGCTGGCAACAATCAAGGAAGATTTAGGAAATAATGTCATAACAACGACCTGAAACAAGAACTTCCAAATAAAAGCCACCATGAACGGAAAAACTACAAGACAAAAAACAAACTTAAAGCATCCTCAGATCCCTTAATCTTATGAGTCTATATACGGTATCAGTGGTTCCCAAAACTTTTGCCAGGCCCTCCTTTTGTTGAGAACATATTTTACAAAGCCTACATGCATTCACATAAGGACACTCTCAGACAGGACATTGCTAGGATTATTTGAAACATTGTAATAAAAAAAGTGCAACTTATCTTCAATGGCTTCTTTGTGTGTTTGTGATGTGGTCTATAAGTGGCGTCTTAACCTTAACTTACAGTCACACACAGCACTCTAAACAGGCAGACAAGCCACATTAGCAAGACATACAAAGTCTTACTCTTTTCTTCCTGAACACAAATATCATATTTCATGACGTGAATGGATAATGAAGATGAGGCTTTGATAATAAACATCCGTCAATGGCATTATTTTGTTGAGTGGCAAATGGATCTGCCGCCATCTAGTGGACATTAAGATCACACCTCTCACTGTTTAAACTTTAAAGGGATAGTTCACCCAAAAATACACTGTCACCGTTTACGTTTACTTACTCTCATTCATACATTCATATTCCTCCAGGTCATCATAAGTGGCCAACTAAACCAACTTTTTTCCCCCAGTAAAATCAATAGCCTACTTTTATTCAATGGTAATTTAAAAAATATATATTTTAAATTGTGAGGGAACCAACGTGTGGTACTAATAATGTTTATGAAATAATTATGATCCATATGTTTCTACCATTTTAGTTGCCTCTTTACTGATTTGAGCTGTGGCATTGTACTTTTTTTTTCTTAAATGGAAGTTACGTCCCTTGTTAATTGTGTTCGTTTTTTTCTTTCCCTTTTGTGTTACTATGGCTTTCAGCAGGTTGACGGCGTTTCCATTGGCTCATTTATCTTTTTTTATTTAGTTTTTTATTGAAGAAACATGTAAATATACAAATATATTCAGGAGAACATAAAAGAGGTACAAAGACAAATTATACAGAATAATTCCAAATTAAGTGTCATAAAAATAATTATGAAACATAAAATTAAAAAAAAATAATAATTATAATAATAATAATACAAATAAAATAAACAATGTATGATATAAAGCTGTTTAATCCTGACTATCAGATCCATTACAAAATAATTTTTTATTGCTAGTTAAAATAGATTTAAGCAGTGAGTCTACTTCAGCCAAAAAATGTGAGAAAATAGGAAGTGATCCGATACATTTCTGTTTATGGATGAAAAATTTGCCAAATAAAATAAAAAAAATTAAAAATGTATTCTTTGGATGTGTCGGAATCAGTATAATAACAAATAATATCTTTCAAATGAAAGGAGTGTGCATGAATGGGGGTTTTATTTAAACAGAAAATATGCTAGACCAAAATTTCTGAACCAATTTGCAAGAAAAATAAGTGTATTAATGTTTCATCTTCGTCACCGCAAAATGAACAGGTACTAGAAATATCAATATATTTGGACACTGTAGCATTAACAGGATATATATGTAATATTTTAAAGTGGACTTCTTTGGTCTTGTTAGGAATAAAATATTGATGTGGTAATAACCACGCTTTTCTCCATTCAATATTGCCAATAGAGGCAGCCCAATGGGATCTGCCTCAAGGGCAAATTAGATCTCTTTTTTGAAAAATCTGGCGAATATGTTTATTATTGCATTTCTTATCATAAATGCTAATGCCATCCAATAACAAAGCCGAAACCATCATATTATTTTGGTTGTATAATAAGTGGCTCTTAACCAGTTGCACTAGACCTGTAATAGCTTTAAGCACAGTATTGTATTCTTTAAAAGGAATAGGAAAGTCATGGATCATGAAGCGTTCATAAGACAAAATGTTACCAGAATTGTCAAATAAAGAAATTATATGAATTAGACCTCTATTAAACCAATTAGAAAAAAAGAGAGATTTGTTTCTATCAGTTATATTCATATTATTCCACAAAAGAGTTTTATGTGGGGAGAAATTGAGGATGTAACACAGTTTGCATGCAAGAAGAGCTTGCTGATGAAATTTAGATGGTTTAACCGGGAGTTTATTGTACATTACATTACATTTTAAGATAAAAAGGAGGCCTCCAATTTTATTAAAGATGAAATTAGGAATGAAAAAACAAATAGAATTTGAATTTAGTAGACATCTTCTAATCCAATTGATTTTAAACACATTAATAACGTTATGAAAATGTGGCACTTCTTGTCCCCCATCACTTCTACAGTTGGAAATCACTTCTTTTTTAAGTTTATGAGACCTGTTTTTCCATATAAAATCAAGAAAAGTTTTATTTAACTCCTTTAGCAGTGCAGTCATTCACAAATAAAGAAAGTGATGGACAAAGCGAGAGAGACCTTCCGCTTTAGTGAACCCTCCCATAGAGAGTCTCTTTGTAGCCAAAGATTAAAAATATTTGGGGTTTTCTTAATTCTACTAGAAAAATTAAATTATTGTCTGTCAACTACATTTTTTGTTAAGTGAATACCTAAATACTTAATTGTGTCTTTAACTGGAATACCCTCAAATGACGTGTCATCGCATTTATGCAACGACATTATCTCACACTTCGACATATTTAACTTTAACCCGGAAGCACATGAAACATTTTTAACATTTCTATCTGTAACGGTCACCAGCTGGAGTGCCCTTGAGAGCCACCAGAGGGCACTCCAGATAAGACTATGATCACTTCCTCACAAACTACATTTCCCATACTCACTGCCTGGACTCATTCACACTGATCACATTCACCTGTACCTCATTGTCACTGATTTTATTCACCTGTGTCTTGTCATCCTGCTAGTCTCAGTCTATATATACCATGTTCATTCATTCACTCACCGCGAAGTCTTGTTGTACTGTTGTCTGCATTTCCGAGCGGTTTCCCGTGTTTTGTTTATTGCCTTTTTGACCTTGGACTGTGTACCCTGTTTTCTGATCGTTCTCTGTTTACCCTGACCTGGATTGTTTACTGGACCTTGCTTCTCGCCGCCTGCCTCGACCATTGCCTGCTATCTGGTTTTGTTCTCTGTCTCTTCTCCATTGTCCTGTTTGCTCATTCTTGACCCTGCCTGTACGACTATTCTATATAAAGCTGCATTTGGATCTTCACCTCCAAGTCTCGGAGCAGTTCATAACACTATCTGAATGGCACTGAGAGCTGAGTTTTATCATGTAAAAAAAGAGTGGTGTCATCAGCCAGCTGTCAAAAATGGAGATACCTTTCAAGTTCTGATTATGAATAATACTACGGGATAATAGCTCAGTAACCAAAATAAATAAAAAGGGGGAAATTGGGCAACCCTGTCTGACACCACGCTTTATAACAAATTTTTGGGAGGTGTTCAGATTAACTGAACTACTAATTTATTTATAAAACATTTTAATTACATTCACAAAGGATTCCCCAAAACCAAACAGTTTGAGAGATTGCAGAAGAAATTCATGCTCAATGGTATCAAAGGCCTTATAAAAGTCTAAGAATAATGGCTTTAGAGTGTATAAATTCAGAGTAATCCAACAAATCTAAAACAAGTCTTATATTATTGCTGATATGTCTACCTTTGACAAATCCTGACTGTGTCTCCGCAATAATTTGGTCAAGCTTAAATTTCAACCTATTAGCATACACCAGGGCCAATATCTTGTAATCAATATTTAAGAGTGTTATTGGTCGCCAATGATCAATTAAGAGAGGGTCTTTTTCAGGTTTTGGAATAAGGGAGATTATACCCTGCTTCATTGAAGTAGTCATTTCCTTCTGAGCAATGCATTCTTTATACATGCAAAGTAATGGGGATTTTATTAAGTCCCAGAAATGGAAGTAAAATTCACTGGAAAAACCATCAACGCCAGGGGATTTCCCTCTCTTCATAGAGAAAAGAGCAGGTTTAACTTCCCCAATTGTCAAAGTTGACTCACAAAGATCTTTAAAATCATTATCAATAGTTGGAATCTAGTTTTTAATAGTTTCGACAAAAGTCTCACAATTATCTGAATTAAATTCGGAAGTATAAAGTTTGCCACTTAAACTTAGAAATTAAGTTTGTATCAGTGCACCTGACGCCATTAATATTTCGAGCTGTTAATGAACTTCTCCTGCAGTTCCTCTTCTCTAATGCAAAAAAGTAACTGGAGTTAGTCTCTCCTTCTTCTAACCATTTGGCTTTTGATCTAATAAAGATCCCTCTAGCTAAATCCAAATAAGCTTGATTGATTTGTAAATTTAAATCTCTTAAAATTAAAATGAACTCTTCCTCCTAAGTTAATGTTTTTTTGCAATAAAGTGTTTATTTTATTTAGGAGTTCAAATATTTTTTTATTTTTAGAGGATTTTAGCTCTTTACTTCTTCTGATGGCAATCTGCCATTGGCTCATTTATCTGTAAATCATAGAGACGCTTAGTGACGACAGCATTGTGTATCCACCAATGAGGGCAGGCCATGAGTGTATAAAAGAGCGTCCCTGTGTGAGAAACGTAATTCATTTCATTCATTCTTACCATGTACCTGTTTGTTGTTGGTTACTCTGTATCATGTTGATTGATTTCATCGGTATTGTTTTTGGTAAAGTATGTTAAGTCCAAGCAGCAACATTCTAATCTGAAAAATGAAGCCTACCCGGAAGTGCGAAAAACTGCAATACATTGCAAACCCGCTAGGGGCAGGTCCCAAAAGGGAGCAAATGTCCATAGAACCCCATGTTAAAATGTCCGTTTTCACAGCATAAATTCATTTTATAATTATAAATAATTTTTCGATAGGTTCCGAGTGCCTGACAACTGTGCGGGGGGTGATTTTTAACTCATTAGTTTAGATCGTATTTAGATATTATATAAAATATAGATATTTAGATCGTATTTAGATATAAAATGTATCACAAATAAGGGCGTGGTTAACTTTGATTGACAGCTTGATTGACAGCTGATAACGGGCTGCGCCGAGTGGAATTCCTGAAATTTGACGTCTCGTCCATGATCTGACACGACACATCACACCACCTCTGTATCCTTTCTGAACATTTTGAACAAGATTTTCCAAGATGGCGCCGCCCATGCCCAGGCCCAGATTAAGAGGACTTTGGGCCCTGGGGCTATAGCAACACCAACGGCCCCCTTTCATCTGATTGCCACGCCACAGCCTTCTAACGCAATAAATATTTTTTATTGTTATTAAAGCTGCAGTCCATAGCTTTTCCTCTTTGTCGCCATTCTCTGTTAGAAAACTCCAATTGCAGTTATTTTCGGAATTATCAACTTTCCGCTATATGGGGAGGCTGCAGACCTGGAGCCGGTAGATGAACGCCCCTGGCAGTTTTACGCCCCTGGCAGTTTTAAGCCCCTTACAGTTTTACGCCCCTGGCAGTTTTACGCCCCTGGCAGTTTTACGCCCCTGGCAGTTTTACGCCCCTGGCAGTTTTACGCCCCTGGCAGTTTTAAGCCCCTGACAGTTTTACGCCCCTGGCAGTTTTACGCCCCTGACAGTTTTACGCCCCTGGCAGTTTTACACCCCTGGCAGTTTTACGCCCCTGGCAGTTTTATGCCCCTGGCAGTTTTACACCCCTGACAGTTTTACGCCCCTGGCAGTTTTACGCCCCTGGCAGTTTTAAGCCCCTGACAGTTTTACGCCCCTGGCAGTTTTACGCCCCTGACAGTTTTACGCCCCTGGCAGTTTTACGCCCCTGACAGTTTTACGCCCCTGGCAGTTTTACACCCCTGGCAGTTTTACGCCCCTGGCAGTTTTACGCCCCTGGCAGTTTTACGCCCCTGACAGTTTTACGCCCCTGGCAGTTTTACGCCCCTGACAGTTTTACGCCCCTGGCAGTTTTACGCCCCTGGCAGTTTTAAGCCCCTGACAGTTTTACGCCCCTGGCAGTTTTACGCCCCTGACAGTTTTACGCCCCTGGCAGTTTTACACCCCTGGCAGTTTTACGCCCCTGGCAGTTTTATGCCCCTGGCAGTTTTACACCCCTGACAGTTTTACGCCCCTGACAGTTTTACGCCCCTGGCAGTTTTACGCCCCTGACAGTTTTACGCCCCTGACAGTTTTACGCCCCTGGCAGTTTTACGCCCCTGGCAGTTTTACGCCCCTGGCAGTTTTACGCCCCTGGCAGTTTTACGCCCCTGGCAGTTTTACGCCCCTGGCAGTTTTACGCCCCTGATAGTTTTACGCCCCTGGCAGTTTTACGCCCCTGGCAGTTTTACGCCCCTGACAGTTTTACGCCCCTGACAGTTTTACGCCCCTGGCAGTTTTACGCCCCTGACAGTTTTACGCCCCTGGCAGTTTTACGCCCCTGGCAGTTTTACGCCCCTGACAGTTTTACGCCCCTGGCAGTTTTACACCCCTGGCAGTTTTACGCCCCTGACAGTTTTACGCCCCTGACAGTTTTACGCCCCTGGCAGTTTTACGCCCCTGGCAGTTTTACGCCCCTGGCAGTTTTACGCCCCTGACAGTTTTACGCCCCTGGCAGTTTTACGCCCCTGGCAGTTTTACGCCCCTGGCAGTTTTACGCCCCTGACAGTTTTAAGCCCCTGTTGTTCCTGATGCGTCCAGTAGGGGGATATACTGCGAAATAACATAATTAAATAGACTCTTACACATTAATAACCCGTCCATAGACTTGTTTTTTTTTGTTCATTTAAATATAAACGTTACAGTGTAGATCTGCACGGATTAAAATGTCCTTAGATATTCAGTTGGGCTTCGCTCTCTTCACTCAACCTACAAAAGACTATGTATTTTTGTGAATTGAAAAATTAAAAATACACATAGTTGGATCAACTATGTTATGACAAGTATATATGACCTACTGCAGTTATAGGCCTATTCACTGTAGGTTTTTATATGGGAGACTGAGTGAAATATGTTGTTATGAATTTATATAACGTTACATTTAGATATTAACCCGTACATTAGACATACAGTACCGTGTAATCATAAGGATCCTCAATTAAATATCTGCTGTACTATTCTCTATTGGTCGTCATACAGCTACAAAACAGTGTCCTACACAGCATTTTAATGAAGACAAACACAATTTATCCCTTTTCTAAAATTCCAAGGGCCATTTAGAAGAAAGAGACAATATTGTTGATCACAATTTTTTTTATTAACATCATTTATGAATTATGATGACTCCCCTATGGTTTGCCCCTCTTCTTTAACTATTTTTCTATCCTCCTGTCAAAGGGCTCCCTCCCGCTCACTGAAAAAAAAAAACATTAACAAAATTAAAAGAGGTGATTTGATTGTGTGTGTGTGTGTGTGTGTGTGTGTGTGTGTGTGTGTTGCCCAGAATTGATGTCAGGTGCGTGGATTGCATCAATTTAGATCTTCAAAGTACAACGGCACAGACACTTGTTGGCGGAACAATAGTGGAAAAAATGTCAAGCCACTTTGATTTCTTTTGGCCACCGATGATGGACTGTGCAGAGAAAATTGAAAATGACATAAACAACTTTCAGAGACATACATGGACATGCTTTTAATTTTGTAAGTCATAAAAAAAAGATGGGTGTTTATAAGTTTAGAGAGAGAGAGAGAGAGAGAGAGAGAGAGAGAGAGAGACAGAGAGAGAGAGAGAGAGAGAGAGAGAGAGAGAGAGAGTGAGAGAGAGAGAGAGAGAGAGAGAGAGAGAGAGAGAGAGAGGAGAGAGAGAGAGAGAGAGAGAGAGAGAGAGAGAGAGAGAGAGAGATTTTCATTTTCTTATAGCTAAAGCAAACACACACCTTTATGAGATGCAAGTTAAAAATAATTTGGTAAAGACAGAGTAATAAAACCCACATTAAGTGCACATACCCTATATTTTAGTACATTCCAGTATATAAAAAAATATATTAAGATATAAATTATATAATTAGATCATCTCATTTATAAGAAACAACTCAAAACAGAATTTACATTCAAACCATATGGGAAAAGTTTTAAATGTGGGTTTTATCATGTGATTTTGGAAATAATCAAAATATTTGAGTGAGTGTGCAGTTCAACTCTTTACTTGGAGAGAGCGATTTACATATACATATATGCCTATAAATGTGTATTTTGTTTGTTCACACCATAGACTGTAAAAAAACAAGTTCATATATTTCCAATATCTACTGTAATGTTGCCCCAGAAACCATGTGGAGTATGTTTCCCCCAGTAAACAGGGTCAGAAGAGGCCATCTCACGCAAGCTAAAGACAGGCAACAAAAGAAAATGAAAAAGAAAACGAATTTTAAAGGTTGCCAAAATCAGCAAAAACTTTACTCATACTTCAGTCATACTTCCTCAATAAGTACTTAACCATGAATAATTTAAAGGGATAGCTCAACAACATCACCCTCATGTTGTTCAAAACCTGTATGAATTTATTTCTTCTGCTGAACACAAAAGAAGATATTTTAAAGAATGTTGGTAACCAGACAGTGACAGCACCCATTGACTTCCATAGTAGAAAAAAAATATATTAAGTAAATGACTACCGTAAACTGTCTGGTTACTAGTTTGAACAACATGAGGTGAGTAAATGATGACAGATTTTTTTTTAAACTTTCCTTTTACATAGGGTCTTACAGTTAAATAGCCTTTTTTTCTAGCTTTAGCACAGCAGACATCCTTTATTATTAAAATTCATTAAAATCCAGTCACTGTTTTAATAGGCCTATAAGCTACTGCACAATATCGCTCATCTGGATGTGCTGTTAGAGGTTTATGGCTCCTGCTGCAGACATCCTAGTTAAACAATCAAATCCCGTTGATTTTATGCGAATATCACGCATCAATATTATCATCAGTTAATCCCGGAGTGACACGGTGAAAACTTCGTAACTTCTCCCGTATCCGTTCTTGATTTACGACTGCTTGGCGACGTCGATTTGCACCTGCTCTTTCCCACGTTGCAAGTCTCCGTTGTTTTGGTTCAGGCTCCTTGAAGTTATAAAAAGAGAATCCTTTCTTCTTCAAGTCTTTAACTGCCTCAGCTGCATTCTCGTAGATTTGGGTACCATTTTCAAAGAACACTCTCAGCTTTGCTGGGTATGGCGTTTGGAAACGAATCCCCTTGGATTTGAGCTCCTTTAAAATCCCTGCATATTCCTTCCTCTTTTTCAATATCTCTGGTGGGAAATAGATCCTCTTTCCTTCGAATCGAACTTCTTTCTTTTTCCATGCTGTGTGCAGTACTTGTTCTTTCACTCTAAACTCTTGGAAGCACAGAACCAGCGATCTGGGTGGAGCGTCGTGAGGAGGCTTTGGTGCAAGTGCTCTGTGGCAGCGCTGTATTCCAATCTCCGTTTCCGTGGACAGCAGGCCAAGCTCCGACTTTATAAGCCTCGTCACAAACTCTAGTAGGTTGCTTCCCTTGGATCCCTCTGGGACTCCGTAAATACGGAGGTTGTTCCGTCTAGAGCGAGCTTCTATGTCGGTTAACTTTGTTTGCAGAGCATCTTGATTCTCCAACATGCATCTCAAGTACATCACTTGCCGCTATACGTTCCATTCTTCCATGTCGGCGACGCGTTGTTCTGCTTCCCTCACTCTGCTGTTCGTGGTTTGCAGTTCGCCTGAGAATTCTTTAAATTTCTGATTAATTTCTTCTCTAAACTCGTTCAGCTCATTCCGCATTTCATCCTGAACTGAGAGTCGAAATCCCATATCATTTTTGAAGTCTGTTCTAAACGCTCGTATTTCGTCTGGAATGGTCTGTATACCAGAGCTAGCTACTGCTTCGCTTGCTTTCCCAGCCTCGCCATTATTTCCATTACCGTCTTTGCTGCCGTCCATATCTTCGGTTGTTTTTCCTTTTTCCCGTTTGGAGCCTGCTTTATTTTTAACCCTTTTTCGCTTCTCCCCTTCCATGTTGTACTTCTGCTTGTGTATTTTCCAGGGGATTACAATCGACCAGTCTGACTTTATTTCAAGCAGCCATCTTCTTAAGCGCTACACCAGGAGTCTCTCCGGTAGTCTTGTTTCCTAAGTCTATCTTGCCTTCAGTGGACCAGACATTACAGTTGTTTAACAACATACTGATTGTTCAGCTAATGAAAAGTCTTTCTGAAAAATACTTTTAGTTGTACTTTACTTTATACAGTGCGTGCCATTGTAAAGACTACATCTATCACTCACAGCCTCATTCATCTGTGTTCATCTGCCACAGTTGTGTACCAGGGGTGAACAGGCCAAGTTTACTGACTTAAGTTTACTTACATGTTTAAGTTTACTTACATGGAGAAGTGTTCACATCATCACCCTCCGCGCCCAGAGCTCGGGCAACAGGTCTGAAATATGCATTGTCCAAAAATTTTAACAAAAAAAAAACACAACTTTCCTGAACAGGTCCAAATTTCACTCTACTAACATATGCAATTTTGTATAAATTCAGAAGATCTATCAGATGCAGGCCCGGTTCTACGGGGGTGCTATAGGGTTCTAAACACCCTCAAATAAAAGCAAGAGCACCCTCAGCCTCAGTTGATACTGAAATAATGTCATATTGGTGAAACAGATTTGGCAAACACTCCAGTGCCTATTTGTGTTTGTGCTCGGGAGAGCATTGAAGGTTTCTATTTACAATATGTTTTTGCAGCGCTGAGCAATGTAGCCAATCACAGACATATCTGTTGAGTTCTTAAAGTGCCCCTATTATGGATTTTTGAAGATGACCTTCCATGTAGTGTGTAACATAGCTCTAATGGATGAAAACATCTTGCAAAGTTTTAAATCTTAAAGTGCACCGTATATAAAGTTATTGTCTTTCAAAAGTAAGAGTCGACTCTGAGTCAATTAAATGAATCGTTTTTCAAACGAGTCATAAGCCGCTTCGTTGTGATGTCAAGACGAAACATTAGCATATTGCCCGCACACTTATTGCACGCGTAGAAACCAGTTAAAACTTGAACCTCAAACCTGAAGCTGATTCCTTTGGACACTGGACAGCATCATGTCGAGAAGACGCTCTACAATGTGAAGGTAAAGCCAGTTTTTTTTCACTGCTCAAAGACGAGCATGTGAAGAATCAGTGGTTAAAATTCATCTTTACCACAATAACACAGTATAATCCTAAACTGTTGCTGTGTTCCCTTTATTTTACTGACGACTACTTCTCAAAAAAATACTTAGTTTTGAGTTTTATATTGTGAAGGTCTCATGCTAACTCACATTATTACTGTCTTAACTGAAATACTTCTGCTAATCAGTTGTGGGCCACTACTACCTAAAACATTACTTTGAGGAAAGATTAAGCATGGAGCAAGATTTGTTTTACCAACGTTTATGTTACATCAGTCATTCACGCTAGAGCTCGGCTAATGTATGCACTGTTATTGATTCAGTTTCCACATGTTCACCACAATAAATTAGAAAAATACTCAGTAAATAACAAGTAAAAGTAAAGTAAGATTAAAAGTAAGTACAAGTAAAATAATCGGTTTGTTGATGGACATGAACTTGTTAATGCTGATAGTGAGGAATTACAGTTGCAACATCTCATAATGTACCTCAAACTGAGTAGTGTATCACTGAAAAACGTCCTGCTCGAGTCGTCCTTGCGATGGAGGTTCGGGTTGAATAACTAGTTCTTTCAATGTTTCATCATCGGACTCGTGCTCGGATTGATATGGTAAAATCGAAGTCATTGTTCGTTACTGTGTTTAGTTTACAGTGTAGGAAGCCTGAGGAAAGCTGACGTTGTTAAGGCAATGGGCGTTTTTGTTTAATAAGCCATTGATATGTGCTTTATAAGTACTAATAAACAGCAAATATCCTAGTAATATGAATGCAAATAAGCGTCCGCTCTACCAGTGTCATCCTGATCCTTGGCTCTGCCCCCACCACTAACTTCGTTATGGCTTCCCGATCACTAGCTCGGCATGAGGTTGAGTCCCCGGATTGACCTTGGACCTCCAGGTCCATTACTCCACCTTGACCTGTCAGCCCGTCAGCTCCGCCCGGCTCTGTGTTTCCTAGTCTCCACCGTGGTCCGTCAGCCCTGGGATTCTTCCTGGCTCCCTCATTCCTCTGACTCATCCTCAGTCAGTCGTTGCTCTGGCTTTGCCACGAACTTCCGAGTCTCCGGATGCACCTCAACCATCCACCCCTAAAGCTCCACCAGGCTTCTCCTTCCTTTCAGCTTCCCCATTGTCCTGACTCCCTCATAGTCTGCCGTGCCCCGTCTCCACCTCTGTCCCATGATCCAGGAGGTCCATCTTCCGGGACGTGGATGTCACCCTGGTCCGTCGGCCTCTCTGCAATGCCGGTTTCTCCATGCACCCTGGTTCTGCTTCCATCAGTCAGCCCCAGGGTCAGTAGCGGTTTTAGGCACGGGCGAACCGGGCAGTTGCCCGGGGCGGCATTTTTTCATGTCACATGGGGGGCGGCACGAGCAGTTAAAAAAAAATCCTCTCCTGCACCGCAAAGCGGTTTTCTATTCTCTATAACTTCAATTCAATTATTGGCAATGGCGCCCCTGCTTGCTGAGAAGGTGCCGTGCACAGAAGCAATGTCAAGGGGGTCTCCTGATTGGAGGAAGCTCACCAGGGGCCGTTCACATATCCCGTCTTTTGCGCGCTCGAGTTCGTTATTTCAAATTTAGGCGCGCGGGAAACGCGCTCATAATTGAAGCGACGCGCTCATTTTTTTCCAGGGGCAGCGAAAAGAAAAAAAAAAAACTTTTCACGTGGCTGTTTTTCTCTTCTTCGTAAATAAATCTTGTATCAGAGCTACAGCAAGCGTTTTTCAAGCTTTGTCGTTGTCGAGAGCGCAGTGCATGGACAGACTCCATGGGAAAATCGGACCGAACTTTACTATTAATAATAAAAGATAAGCATTGTAAATGTCAGTAATTTATCTTTTTTGATTCATTCTTTTTATTAAAAATTATTTAAATGCTGAAATATGTGAGGTTTGTCTTTTTATAAAACCTTTTTTGACAAAACTTTATTTGAACATGTAGGACATGTTAGTAGATAACATAAAAGACACTCCTTTAAAATCTGGCCATCATCTTTAATGTTATTAACTTGGTGAATTCAATTCATTGTGTATAGGCCTACTTTTTGAACAAGACTCTGTGTTTAACCTAGGGATGCACCAAATCCAGATTTGTGGGGTTCGGCCGAAAACCGAATCCACTGGTTAAGATTCTGCTGAATCCGAAACCGAATACCGAATCCTACTCTCATCCTCAGTTCATTAACACAGTAAACACATTAATGAAGTAAACAACGTGGATTTTTCATTTTGTTTTATTTTTCATATATTTTTATTTTTATTTTTATTTTTCATTTTATTTTATTTTTCATTTTATTTTATTTTAACTGTAGAAAAAAGAAACAAGAATAAACAACATTATGCACAACATGCATTTGCGATGTTGTGTATTGTTTAGGGTCCTTGCCACCACGAGACAAATCGGCATTGCAAATTGAACATATAGCTTGACTTGAACTGCCTTCTTTTGACTGAAAGTACTGCCAAACAACACTTTTTCTACTCATGAGTTCCATTTTCACTTTCTCACAGCCTACTGCATTCGAACGGTCCACCTACTCTACTGTAACGAGTGGAAATAAGGTGTGGCCCCTTTAAGAGCTGCGCGCTCCATGTTGAACTGTCTGCAGTCTGTATTGTGTGTGCCGTGCGCCTCGAACACCCCATGTATAAGCGTTATTTCTGTTTGATGCTCATTTTTATCTTAATTTGTTTATTAAGTTAAGCTGACGGTAGAACGTGTGACAGACAGTTACAAGAGTTCGATTGGGAAAAAAGTGCGAGTTGTGAGATGCCAATCGCCTTTGTGAGTCTGTCTGGCCTCTGCAATAACTTTAGCTGTGAGCTATCCCTATTTTTCTTCTTGACACAACGCGTTACACTACAGGCTTGTTCGACTTGAACCGGTGCTGCACAGACCGATCGGTTTATGTCATCAAAGTACCGAGAGAGCAATTCAAAAGCATAAGGAGCGCCTGCTCTCTATTCGCCCTCACGGTACTTTGATGTCAATTCACAGATCGATCTGTGCAGTGCCGGTTCAAGTCGAACAAGCCCGTAATCAACGTGGCGTGACGTCGATGTAGCGCGCGTAATGCAAGCCTAGGGTTCAGTTCAGTGGAAAAAAATTCTAAGGTTCGGCAGAAACCGAACCCCGTTAAAAAGCCCAATATTCGGCCAAATCCGAATCCTGGATTCGGTGCATCCCTAGTTTAACCGTGATCATTTTGGTCACTGTTATGTCCCGGTGGCATCCAGGGGATGTGGGACCAATAACAATTTTAATTTCTGGGGTGGAAAGTCAAGCAGGCGACACACAAGTTCAAATTTTAACAGAAATTTATTATAATAAAGCAGCAAACGGAAAATGATTTCCACCGGAGATGGTCAGTTGACAACTAAAACAGTTTGTAGGCAAAAAAAATAGAGGAAGCTGAGAATTATCACAGAAACGGTCGTCTGTGAAATAACAAAGAAGAAAAAAGCAAGATTAATACACACCAACAGGGACACGCAATAATTGGTGATCTAAAGTCACCTTTCACAATAGGTCACAGCAGCACAACACAGCACATACAGTGACACGCCGCCAACACGATCCGACAGTCGATCACAGCACAGCACACACTGACAAGACGCCAACACGATCAGGCTCGTCTTTCACAGCACACACTGACAAGACGCCAACACAATCAGGCTCGTCTGTGCTCTCCACTCCAGCCCAGAGGGCTTTTATGCCTGCAGCTGATTAACAGCAAGCAGTTGCAGCTGTGAGATTGATACCTGCAGGTGATTAGCAGCAAAACCAGCTGCAAGCCCACCAATAGCCCACCATGCCTAGAAAACGTCTAAGCTCTCGCCTAGTAGTAGGGGTTGAAAAAGACAAAATGGCCTCGACCTTAGCGTCCACCGGTCAAACTTGTCACCAACCAACCTGTTTGCCTAGGTATGTAACAGTCGTTTTTCCAAATTCACACTTTGCTAGATTAAGCGTAAGGGAGGCGTCAGCTAGGAGCGTGAGAACCTTTTTCAATCTAGGCATGTGACTCCCCCAGTCATGGTCGTAGATTACCACGTCATCTAACTAAACACAACAGTTTGGTAATTCGCCTAAAACATGGCACAATAGGCGCTGAAAGGTGGCAGGAGCGTTTTTCATACCAAACGGCATCACGGTGTATTGCTTGAACGCATCCGGGGTGACGAAAGCTGAAATGTCCGAGGCACGTTTAGTTAAAGGGACCTGCCAGTACCCTTTAATAAATCTAGCTTAGTGATACACAAAGCCGAACCCACTTAATCAACCAGGTCATCCATGCGCGGTAGGGGAAAAGAATCAGTTACTGTTACAGCATTTACTTTTCGAAAATCCGTATAGAATCTAGAAGTCCCGTCTGATTTAGGCGCCAGTAGACGGTGAACTCCATGGACTGTAACTGGGCGTAGCAAAACCATGCTCCACTAAGTAACTTATTTCTTTTTTCATGAGATCTCTTTTCTCTAGAGGACATCTATACGCGTGTTGTTTAATGGGTTTGGCATCACCTACATCAATATCATGTTCCAAGAAGTTAGTGCGGGAGGGCACATCCCCCAGCACGCTAGGAAAACTGTGAAGCAGGCCAACCACCTCCTGTCTCTGAGAGGGAGAGAGATATGAAAGCTGTTGGTCTATCGCAGCCATAAACTGTGTTATTTAACCTTCCGCTCATGTGACCTTCACAAGGGAGCGCCAGGTCAGGCTCCAGCTCCGGCTGAGCACCATGAAGGGAAACTGCACTCACCGCTGCAATCTCCGGCGTCCCCGCTTCACCCTTCACCACGTCCCTGGAGTGAAAAAAATTCAACATGTTAATATGACAAGAGGCGAGTTCGGTGTCTACGGTCTGGCGAACGAAGTATGTAGTTTGTATCAGAAACTTTCCTTTCAATCGTGTACGGACCGGTAAACCTGGCGGTGAGGGCAGAGCCAGGAGTAGGTGACAAATCCAACACCTCATCACCGGGCTTAAACTGCCGTTCCACCGCACGCTTGTCAAAATGCCTCTTCATATCAGTTTGAGCATGGGCAAGGGATTGCCTTAGCCAACTGAGTGGCGCAGCATAACCGATCCTTACACCTGGACACAAACGCTGATACACTACACTCAGGAGGGGAAACACTAGTGAGTTTCTCTTTTAGAGTGGTTAGTGGGCCACGCACATTTCGGCCGAAAACTAACTCCGCAGGACTATATGCTAACGACTCCTGTTTAGCGTCTCTGATGGCAAAAAGAGCAAAAGGCACCCCCTCATCCCAATCTTTTTTCGTCTCATAGCAAAACTTTTTTAGCATCCCCTTTAACGTCTGATGCCAGGACTCCAGCGCACCCTGACTCTCTGGATGATAGGCACTTGACACGGCGTGGGAAATAGCTAATGATTTCAGGTTTTCCTTAAACACCTTTGAAAGGAAGTTAGTTCCCTGATCTGTCTGCACGACCTTAGGGAGACCGTAAGAGGTAAAAAATGTTGTCAATGTTTTTACAACCATGGCAGCTGTAATTTTATGCAGCGGGATGGCCTCAGGAAAATGGGTGGCAGCACACATCATAGTCAGCAAAAATTGGTTACCCGATTTGGTCTTAGGCAGGGGACCCACACAATCGACTAAAATATGTTCGAAAGGTTCACCATGATGGGCTGTAATGGAGCCGGTGGCACAGGTTGGTTTGGCTTGCCCACCATCTGGCAAGTGTGGCAGGTTTTGCTGTAGTGTACCACACTAGATTTTAAACCGTGCCAGAAAAACTGTTGAAGCACTCGATGATAGGTTTTTCCAACACCCAAGTACCCTGACCACACATTCTCATGTGCCAAAGACAGTATATCTTGTCGACAGTCAAACGGTGCCACCACTTGATAAGTCACACTCCACTCATTATCCAAACTTTTCTCTGCGCTATTTAGCCGAGGACTCCATCTGCGCATTAGCACACTGTTTTCCATGAAGAATGGATGCTCACTGGAGCAGCTGGACTTCTTAACCACTGAGGCAAAACACTTAGTAGGGAAGGATCCTTCATCTGTGCCTTAATGAGAGGCTCCCTGCTCAGTGGCTGGGGTTCTGTGAACGTAGACTCATCCCCTAGCCCCGTCACCCCCCCCCCCCCCCGCCCGCTACCCCCTCCGAAACAGGAAGGTCACCCCCTACAGAGTCACTACCGGACCAGTCACTAGATTCATGAAATGAAAATAATTTGCATAATGATCAACTAAAATCAAAAAGGTTTTGATGTCCCCCCCAGGGTGTAATTCAATGTAGAACCGCCACTGCCCAGGGTTCCTTCGAATCCTTGGAGAATATGTTGCAATAGTAGAGTTTCCTTGATAGTCAAGTTTCTCAGATCACTCAATCTGCAGGAAGTTGAAGATCTACTGTTTGAGATTTCTCCATAGATTACACAATACACATTCCTAAAGAATTCATGTAATCTCTTTGTGAATGATTTATTGAATTTTCAGAATTAATATATTGTTTAACTGCTCTGTATAATTCCTCAGAAGTCATGTGATCATTGTTTTCCTACAGGTGTATTTTGGATTGCACCGTTGAGGTTTATCATAGTGATGCAAGAACGTATGACTTTGGGATCAAAGCTTTCAAGTTTACAGGAGGCTACAATGAGGTATTACAGAATCACATATGTTGTAAATGTTGTTGAACATTAACTACAAATGCACTCAAATTCTGTTGACAGGTGTGCATTCCCTGCTCAGTAAGTTCCTCTGTGTGTGGAAGGAAGTTCAAACAAGCATCATGATCTTTAATAAAATCGATTCTTACTTTTTTTAGCATCAGAAAATGGTGGTTCTCTCTTATATCTCTTTCAATTTCAGTGCAGGCACCGCAGTCTTCTCAGGACTCTTTATAGTCTCCATTGTGGTGCTGGTGGGATTGTGGGTGTACAACAACAAAAGAACAAGAGCAACTGACCGCATGTATATAATGTCCAGCTTCTGAAGAACATTTAAACATAACATTCTGTTTATGAATCCTCTCTGTTCATGTTACTTGAAAATATAATTTAAATGTGGTAAAATCTGCATTACTTTCTGTCAGACATTGAATGCCTCTAAAATTTGCACATAAATGAAAGGGTTTGTGTGTTAGAAATGATTTATGTTTTGATACTGTGTGTTTCAGATTCTGTCTAAAGGTAAAGACTTGTACAGGTGCTTTACACAATTAAATGTCTAGTTTAGAACAATAAATAGAAAATCAGCAGCATACTTGCCTTTGCCTAGTACTTTACTCTTTTTAACCCATTTTCTTCTTCTTTTAAACATTGTTTAGGGATCATCCAGTAACTTGATGTATAAGTAATCATAGTGCCTACGAGCGAAAAGACATTTTTAAATTAAGATAATGTCTGTTCTATGTTATGATTGTACTGTAAATTAAATACAATCGTTGCTGAGTCTGCTGTCTGAACCCTTTACCTCAAGATGTACAATAACTGAATTAATTGAGAATCTCACCTGAAAATCTGAAAATGTTCATCCACGCAGCTGATTTCTGTAAATGAATGTAAAACTAAATGTAGCGTGTATCTTGTATCTATCTTAAGCCAGTATACACAGTAACAACGATTTTAGACAAATACAATGTACATTTAATATAAACTATGTAAATGGTGCTTTGTGGCGCGGCAGGATTTTGAACTGGGTCCTGAGCCGTAGCTGCGTGCTGCGGACAGACGCTGCCGGTGTATGTACACACTTATAGAAAATAATGTGTTCGAAATTTAAAAACTCTCTTCCGGTGTGCGCAGCCGATGTGTTTAATGTGGAAAAATGTTGTCAAATGAGTCGCTAAAACCAAAAGATGGAAGCCAAAAGAATATTGTTTTAAACAGTCATGTTAATATCACTAATTGTATTTGATAAATTATACAGTATGTAAATTGGGGTGAAAGAACTTTGTTGAACATTTCTGCTAATGAATAGAGTGAATGTTCCCCTCTTGTGTGTCTGACCTGTTGTTTCAGTTAGCCTGTTGTTGTTACAGGAATGGTTACTGAGTAAGCCTGCCGAGTCTTTTTTATAGATACACAAATGAAGATATTTTTGATTAAATCTGAGAGGTGGACCACTGCTACATAGCCTGCCTAAGGGAATGAAACTTGACGGCCCAGAAAGTCACTGAAGAAAATGTTTAAATATTACATGTGACTACAGTGGCTCAATTATAAGTTTATCAAGCGACGAGAATACTTTCTTCCACGACGCATGCGCGAGAACTGAACAAGAAGTATTAGAAGAAGAACGTTCTCTTCTCAGTTCTCGCGCATGCGTCGTGGAAATCTCTTGAACTCTCGTCTCAGGCCCACAAGGAAGAAAAGGAAAAGTCGAATAAAGTCGTTATTTTTGTTTTTCCCCACACAAAAAGTATTCTCGTCGCTTGATAAACTTATAGTTGAGCCACTGTAGTCACATGGAATATTTAAACATTTTCTTCAGTGACTTTCTGGGCCGTCAAGTTTCATTCCCTTAGGCAGCCTATGTAGCAGTGATCCACCTCTCAGATTTAATCAAAAATATCTTCATTTGTGTTCCGAAGATGAACGAATGTCTTACGGGGTTGGTACAGCATGGGGGAGAGTAATTAATGACTTCATTTTCATTTTTGGGTGAACTAACCCTTTAAGTGTCTTGCTCAGGGACACATTGGTGTCTTACAGTGGATTCGAACTCGGGTCTCTCACACCAAAGGGCATGTCTTATCCATTACACCATCACCTGCTCAGTCATTGGTGGGCCATGAGTTGCAAAAGGTCGAGAACCCCTGCTTTAGTGCAAATTTAAGTATATTTCTGAGAAGTACATAAAGTATATTTATTAGAAGTATATAAAAAGTATAGACTGAAAGTATACTTTCTTATTTTTTAGTTTAAAAGAAGTATACTAATAGCATACTTGAATAGACTTCTTTTTCATAAGGGTACAAAAAATATATTATCTTAAAACAATATCTTACATTTTTTTGGAGTCTCGTGTATTGACAGAGAACGACTTGCATCATGTATGAGAACGGGAAATCTTCCTGGTGAATGAATCGATGCAGCAACAATGCTGCTGGACTGGAAACACTCTTATTCTTTAAACTTTAATTAATTATGTATCTCTGTCAATAAGTAGTACTTAAAATATCCTTATTGCATACCTTTCACACTTGTCATGATGGCTAAGGAGACAACAATTACTGACATGTGGCATGTTACAAATGAATTATAAAGCAAGTACACACAAGTGAAAGAGTGTGTTTCATTAGATGACTATTTGTCATTACTTTTCGTAAATTATTATTTTAAATAAATATATATATTGTTTTTTATTTACTTTTTATGATTTTTTATGTTTCTGAGCATGTTGAGGTGCATTCTGGGACTACTTTATCTGAAGAATGCAGTTCTGCTTTTAAATATGATTTATGCCTCCATAACATTGCTGTTTACTTTTTGGAACAGCTTTTCCATTAGAAGTGTCTATGATGCCATAAAATACTGTTTAGTTAGTCTTCTTCCATTTAGCTAATGTCTGTCTGTAAACTATAATTTTGTAATGTGGGACTTAAACGCAGAAATGTATTGAATCCAAGTGCATAGCTGATTTATTCAATCAAACAAAGTGCAAAAGAAAACAGTAAAGAACAAAAACCAGGTGTTTTACTCATAAAATGCTACAGTTTACATATTATATTGGGCTATATTAAATGTGACATATTGGGATGAGATTTATAAAGGCCTGTTGAGTTTAAATTGCATATTCCATCCAGCTATCCATTTTCCAATGTGTTACATAGACACATTTACAGTTAAGAACAATCTAGTGTCTTCAACGCAAATATTCCCAGGGAAACAAACCAGGCCAAACTTTGCTCAGCTGAAATTGCATTTTGAACTAAAGCAGGAACATAATGTCATATTACATGCAGGACCTAAAACTAATCTTTTTGCATACCTGCCAATGGCCGTTTCATACTGTTGTTTGATGCTATAAACAATGTATTATGGGTTACTGAATCGCATTCAAACTGTGTCTGCTGTTATTTCTATTGGAAATTGAGTACAATTTAATGTGAAATTCATTAATCATTCGGGTTATATGTCAGTTTTCTGAGACTGTGAAGTACTGAACAGTTTAAGAGGTATTTCTCATAAAAATTGCACAACTGATATTTTGATAATTCACTCAAGTCTTTATTGTTTTTTTTTACATGAATCCAATGCATTGATGAAGTAAACAATTGGATGTGCCAAAACTTTCTTCAGTTAAACAAAGACAAAACTGAAGTCATTGCGTTTGGAAACAAAGATGAAGTTCTCAAGGTGAACGCATACCTTCAGTCTAGGGGTCACACAACTAAAAATCAAGTCAGGAATCTGGGTGTGTCTCTAGAGTCAGACCTTAGCTTCAGTAGTCATGTCAAAGCAATAACTAAATCAGCATACTATCATCTGAAAAATATTGCAAGAATTAGATGCTTTGTTTCCAGTCAAGACTTAGAGAAACTTGTGCATACTTTCATCACCAGCAGTGGAATTTTTGTAATGGACTCCTCACTGGCCTTCCTAAAAAGACCATAAGACAGTGTCAGCTCATACAGGACGCTGAGCAGAACCAGAACATATGAACACATCACACCAGTCCTCAGGGCTTTACACTGGCTGCCAGTTACATATAGAATTGATTTTAAAGTGTTATTACTGGTATATAAATCATTCAATGGCCTAGGACCTCAATACATTGCAGATATGCTCACTGAATATAAACCCAACAGATCACTCAGATCACTAGGATCACATCAACTAGAAATACCAAGGGTTCACTCTAAGCAAGAAGAGTGTGCTTTTAGCTACTATGCCAGCCGCAGCTGGAACCAGCTTCCAGAAGAGATCAGATGTGCTCCTACAGAGGAGATCAGATGTGCTCCTACTGAAGAGATCAGATGTGCTCCTACAGAAGAGATCAGATATGCTCCTACTAAGGAGATCAGATGTGCTCCTACAGTAGAGATCAGATGTGCTCCTACAGAAGAGATCAGATGTGCTCCTACAGTAGAGATCAGATGTGCTCCTAGAGAAGATTTCAGATGTGCTCCTACAGTAGAGATCAGATGTGCTCCTACAGAAGAGATCAGATGTGCTCCTACTGAAGAGATCAGATGTGCTCCTACAGAAGAGATCAGATGTGCTCCTACAGAAGAGATCAGATGTGCTCCTACAGTAGAGATCAGATGTGCTCCTACAGAAGAGATCAGATGTGCTCCTACAGAAGAGATCAGATGTGCTCCTACAGTAGAGATCAGATGTGCTCCTACAGTAGAGATCAGATGTGCTCCTACAGAAGAGATCAGATGTGCTCCTACAGAAGAGATCAGATGTGCTCCTACAGAAGAGATTGAATGTTCTCCTACAGAAGAGATCAGATGTGCTCCTACAGAGGAGATCAGATGTGCTCCTACAGTAGAGATCAGATGTGCTCCTACAGAAGAGATCAGATGTGCTCCTACAGAAGAGATCAGATGTGCTCCTACAGTAGAGATCAGATGTGCTCCTACAGAAGAGATCAGATGTGCTCCTACAGAAGAGATCAGATGTGCTCCTACAGAGGAGATCAGATGTGCTCCTACAGAGGAGATCAGATGTGCTTCTACAGAAGAGATCAGATGTGCTCCTACAGTGGAGATCAGATGTGCTCCTACAGAGGAGATCAGATGTGCTCCTACAGAGGAGATCAGATGTGCTCCTACAGAAGAGATCAGATGTGCTCCTACAGAGACATCAGATGTGCTCCTACAGAAGAGATCAGATGTGCTCCTACAGAAGAGATCAGATGTGCTCCTACAGAAGAGATCAGATGTGCTCTGTTGTGGCAAAACTCCTGTTAAACATCATCACTGCGTAAGAGACACTCAGAGTCAAATTAATAAAAAAGAATAGTATTTATTCTTGCAAGAATAGGCCCAGTCGCCAACACAGCAGTTACCCTGTGAAGTGAGTGACGCACAACAGGAAGACATGAGACAGCCTTTATACTCTTTTCAAGGTTCCTCCTCACAGCAGTTACCCTTTCACCCACTCAGATAAGGTCCCCACTGCTGTTCAGTTTCTACTAAAGACACAACCTGGCCCTGAAATAAACTAGCCAAATCTTGACCATTCCTAAGGTCAAGATGTCCTGTCCCATATAATCCTGAAACGTCACGAACAAGCACGTACACACATATACTTCTACACATTGAATAGGTTCAATCCCTTATGATATCTGTTAGGAATAAATGACTATTAAAATCTCTACAACAGCTCCTACAGTAGAGATCAGATGTGCTCCTACAGAAGAGATCAGATGTGCTCCTACAGAGACATCAGATGTGCTCCTACAGAACAGATCAGATGTGCTCCTACAGAAGAGATCAGATGTGCTCCTACAGAGACATCAGATGTGCTCCTACAGAAGAGATCAGATGTGCTCCTACAGAAGAGATCAGATGTGCTCCTACAGTAGAGATCAGATGTGCTCCTACAGAAGAGATCAGATGTGCTCCTACAGTAGAGATCAGATGTGCTCCTACAGTAGAGATCAGATGTGCTCCTACAGAAGAGATCAGATGTGCTCCTACAGAGACATCAGATGTGCTCCTACAGAAGAGATCAGATGTGCTCCTACAGAAGAGATCAGATGTGCTCCTACAGAAGAGATCAGATGTGCTCCTACAGAAGAGATCAGATGTGCTCCTACAGAGGAGATCAGATGTGCTCCTACAGAAGAGATCAGATGTGCTCCTACAGAAAAGATCAGATGTGCTCCTACAGTAGAGATCAGATGTGCTCCTACAGAAGAGATCAGATGTGCTCCTACAGAAGAGATCAGATATGCTCCTACAGAAGAGATCAGATGTGCTCCTTCAGTAGAGATCATATGTGCTCCTACTGAAGAGATCAGATGTGCTCCTACAGAAGAGATCAGATGTGCTCCTACAGAGGAGATCAGATGTGCTCCTACAGAAGAGATCAGATGTGCTCCTACAGAGGAGATCAGATGTGCTCCTACAGTAGAGATCAGATGTGCTCCTACAGAAGAGATCAGACGTGCTCCTACAGTAGAGATCAGATGTGCTCTTACAGAAGAGATCAGATGTGCTCCTACTGAAGAGATCAGATGTGCTCCTACAGAAGAGACCAGATGTGCTCCTACAGAAGAGATCAGATGTGCTCCTACAGAAGAGATCAGATGTGCTCCTACAGAAGAGATCAGATGTGCTCCTACAGAAGAGATCAGATGTGCTCCTACAGAAGAGATCAGATGTGCTCCTACAGAGGAGATCAGATGTGCTCCTACAGAAGAGATCAGATGTGCTCCTACAGAAGAGATCAGATGTGCTCCTACAGAAGAGATCAGATGTGCTCCTGCAGAAGAGATCAGATGTGCTTCTACAGAGGAGATCAGATGTGCTCCTACAGTAGAGATCAGATGTGCTCCTACAGAGGAGATCAGATGTGCTCCTACAGAGGAGATCAGATGTGCTCCTACAGAGGAGATCAGATGTGCTCCTACAGAGGAGATCAGATGTGCTCCTACAGTAGAGATCAGATGTGCTCCTACAGAAAAGATCAGATGTGCTCCTACAGAAGAGATCAGATGTGCTCCTACAGAAGAGATCAGATGTGCTCCTACAGAGGAGATCAGATGTGCCCCTACAGAAGAGATCAGATGTGCTCCTACAGTAGAGATCAGATGTGCTCCTACAGTAGAGATCAGATGTGCTCCTACAGTAGAGATCATATGTCCTCCTACAGTAGAGATCAGATGTGCTCCTACAGAGGAGATCAGATGTGCTCCTACTGTAGTCACATTCAAATCCAGACTCAAAACACATCTGTTTACCTATGCATTTACTGAATGAGCGCTGTGCCACTGCTCGTCCGACTGTTTGGACTCTATTTTATTTAATGTTTTAATTATTCTGATTTCATTTGATAATTTCTGTATTTTTATCTTTTATTCTAAACTGTTTCAATTTTTTCTGATTTCTTTTGTTTTAATATCTTCCATGTAAAGCACTTTGAATTACCATTGTGTATGAAATGTGCTATATAAATAAACTTGCCTTGCCTTGCCATATAAATTTTTTTTTTTTCAGTTTCCTTTTTTATTTACAAATTGATCCAATTCTTAACCTCCTTAAACTAACCTTTTGTGTTGTTTGAGGTTATTTTCTGTTGGGTTAATTACCACTCTGTATATGAATATTACTGTAAGAGGGGGTATAAATTTAGTTTGGGTTACAGTCAAATAGGGTAATATGAGGGATATTAATATAAAGTCGGGAGACACTGGCTGCGTCCGATAACTTGTTGCCTCACTGCCCTATCATGCAATGACTCACCCTGAGGCATTTGATGTATTTTTGTTGAAATAACTGCTTCTTCATAGTTTTCTTAGTTTTTTTTCTAATCAGTTATGTACATTGGCTTTTATGTTACATTTAATGTTTTTAAATTCATCTTTATTGCATTTTTAAAATTTCATGTGTTACCATGATGGTGTTTAATGTTTGTGTGAATGACACTTTGCAGCTTTTATATTTTAATATAAACTTTCTTGTGAAAAGCTATTTGTGATGAGCTTTGATTGATCATGTGATCATGTGATCATGTCTCATCACTGCTGTAATTGTTGGTTGTCAAAGTATTACAATGGTACAAAAAAGATATTAATACTTCACTAGATCGGTAAATTAACATTATATCAAATAATGAAATGCGGTTTATTACTGTAAATTTTAAGTTAAGTCTGTAAAACCTAATATGTTGCTACCATATTTTATACGGCAAATTTCTGGCAACCACAGCTGCCGGTATTTTAAAATAAATTAAACAGATTTTTTTTTACAGTGTACAGTTCTTGTCAGTGATCACAAAGGATTTACATACCAACTTTTGAATTGATCCCTTTTTGTTAACTTAGACACCTTTGTGTCAAAAACAGTAATGTGGCATGACTTGAAGAACAGGTCATTTTGACCAGTTTGTCAGAGTTAAAGCAGTTCTGCCAGGAATCCCTTCACAAAGATGAGGAAGGGTTGTAAAAAATTACATTTTCAAACATATTGGATTTACTTTTTCACAGGGGTGAAATGGGTCACTATAAATGTTATACTATACCTTAAAACCACAGAATATAAGATAACAAACTATCTGAAGACGCAACAACAATAAGCGGACAAGGTGATGAGTGTGTGTGTGAGAGGGTTAAGAGGGGTTTACTGCTCATAACTGGAGTGAAACAGCACAGTAGGCAAGGGCAAACGTTTAGTGTGTGTGTGTCATCTGTGTTTGTGCACCTATTAAATAAAGTCAGAGCTGGACTGGGGGTAAAAACAGCCCTGGACAAAACCAGCCCATCTGGCCAATGAATTCTTCTGGGAATGTTTTGCTGGGGCTGATTCAATTTATTTGTTTGTATGCCTTTTTAAGATGTGGCACCATTTCATCCTTTTCATTATCAGAAAGATCTTTCTTCCTCCCCACGTTGCATAAAAAACGGCGACTTGTTTAATAATGTGGAACAACCTATTTAAGCAGGTTTTTACCTTTACCTTAGAAGACCTGGCAAATCCTGTTCTGATATCAGTTATCATTAAAGATGTGAAAAAAACACCTTCTTTGATAAACTAAAATCTGAATGTTTATTGAACTCAAATACTACTGATATGTCACTTGCATAATAATTTGGAACACATTTTAAATATTTTTTTATATATATATAAATATTTATACTTTTAGGATTGAGATAATAGAAGAAGAAACAGAAGAAACAAGAGAAAAAGTAAACATGTTCCCTCACTTAGTGTCATGACAACTAAAGATTTAACAACATAATTCATGAGTGCATAAAACATGATTTATATACTTTTGATTACCAGATAAACATACTGTGGCATCTTTTACTTAATTCTGATTGCATCTGAGGAGAGAAATTGAACACTGAAATACTTTTATTCGCCGTAGAAGGGTTATTACTGGCAACTAAAACTATTAAAAAAATACTTTTTAATTGAAATAAAGCTGAAATGAAATAAAATATAAATAGTAGAGGAAAAACTTAAACTAAACAAAAAATAGTAATATTGACTTGGCAGCTAACTGAAATGTTTAAGTTAAAGCACTAAGTGGAAATAAATTTAAAAAACTAAAACGCAAACCCCTTGATCAGATCCTCTATTGTACAGAAATGTAATGGAGCTACAAAACAATTGCATGCCAATCATCCTTTGGGGAGGAGTAGAATTGACTTTTTCTTTCCTGTAAAACGTTTTTGTAATTATTTTTGGATGACTTCCTCCATCAGGTCCTTTATAAGGGCAGCGCAGTGATCGGCAAGGATCATCAGCATCATGAGTGTCTCTTCTCTGCTCGCAGCTCTGCTGGTGCTGGTATCCGCAGCCACTGCCTCCCACTTCTACGGAGGCTCAATGACCTTCAGCTCAAGAGAGAATCCTGATGGATCCTACATGGTGAGACCTTTATTCACAACCGCAAACAGGTGCACTTTTATGTGCCAGGGGATTTTTGTATTTTTCCATTTTTCCATTTTTTTAAAATAAATACATAACTGTCACAAAAATATCACAAGTTAACATTCTGTCATAATAATAATGATAATTTTTCAAATGCCTTTTATGTATAGATTGTATTATTTTATCTTTGTCCTTGACTTCAAATCTTAAAATATGAAAAGCATTACCATTAAAATAATTATATATAATATAATGATAACTTTATATTATGGTCGGTTTGGAAAATGTCACAAAATATTCTAATTGTGTGCTATTTAAAATCAGGCTGTAATTTTGCCCAATTAATCTAGACGTGTGAAAATATAATGTATTATATATATATTAGGATACATAAGTTAGTAGTTGTGAAATCTGCCATTTTATTCTAAAACGTTTATTATAATATTATTCTAGAAAAATGAAGGATGTTGTGAAGTTATTAAAAATGTATTCTTTCAGGTGGACATCCGCTTCAAGCAGGCTTTTCATAGCTGTTATTCAAATGATGACTGGAGATGCAGGTCTGGAAACTGTGGCAGTAAAAGTTTTGTGGGTGGTGCTATAGACCGCAGCCCCAATGGTGGCAGCTGGTGTCAGACTGAGGGAGTCGTGAAGAGAATCGTCCCCAACAACAGCCCGTTTCAACTGCAGTAAGCACTTATTCAGAGGAATAAAACTAATCTGATACACCATTATCTAATAGTGCTGAAGGTAATATGAATTGCTAATGAAATGTCTATGCTTGTGTCAACAGCCAAAGTAGTTGCTGCTGGATCTTTAACATAGTCTCATTTGGTGGAAACTGGCAACTTCTCACACAAATTGACCTTGGAGTGAGATCTGACACCTCTCAGCCCAACAGATCTCCAGTCGCCACCACACTTCCCATTGTCAGGTATAATCGGCTTGTCTTCATCAAAAGAGTTTTCCGTCTGTAAGCTATTTTAATGCCCAATTATTATTATTTTGCAAATGCAGTACTACTGAAACTTCTCATTTTCAGTCTTCTTCTTGAGGAAATGTACAACCTTTATGCAGACTTTGTTTGTTCGTTTAAATCATTTAAAGCTTAGGTGTGCTATCGATTTTAGTATTTTAGCTTTTAGGAATCATTAAAAAAATCTGATCTGAAAAGATCTCTCTGACCTACACTATTATAATGTTCAGTGTTCAAAATCTAACCAGCATATCACAATGATGTCATTGTGATGTATGTTTTTATTTGTATATTCCGTATAATTTTATTTTATTATTCGATTTTATGATTTATCCTTTTCTTTTTTATTAGGATCCAGTAAAAGTCACCTTAGGAACAGTTGTTGTAAATGAATTGCAAAAACGTTTTAGAAAAGTGTTAGTGTAAATGTGTCTTCAGTGTCCAAGTAAACTTCTTGAAGCATGTGTACTAAATGACACAAATGTCAAACTCATTTCAAGATGACTGTTTTTGGATTGTTTCTAGAGTCCCTCAGAACTGCCCCAGGAACTACAATCTGTTGTCCTGCGATCCAGATCATGATCAGGTCAGGTGTAGATATGGAGTTTTGTCTGCAAATGAGTGTGGAATGTGCAACCAACATGCCGGATTCACTCTGAACCAGGTGAGAATATGTAAGGAATAATGCCCAATCTGGTATGATAAAACGATGAGAAATATAGTTAGCTGATCATTATACAAAAATAAAAAGTGTTTTCTTTAATTCTTCCACATGTTCTCGGCTGACTTAGTTCCTACTGAATGTACCATTCACTGCTCATATCTTTCTTCTTTCCAGAACACATGTACTCTGTCACATGGCAACTCTTCAGTACTTGGCATTTATGCATTTGAGTTGGTGATGGAAGACTATCCCACCCACAACATCATTCTAAACTACACTGCCATGGCCTCAGTGGTCAGAGCCCCATTTGTCAATGGATTGTCCAATCCACCACTGAGCAAAATACCTCTCCAGTTCGCTTTAGAAGGTACCGTTCAGTGCTGAAACCAGGCTTTTAATTGTGATGCTCTGCCACAACCTTCATGTTGTGTTTTGTGTTTGGTGGAGGCTCCGGCACCGTCTTGCACTGAGGGTGAATATCTACCTCGGTTCATCCACCCAACACCTCTTCACGGAGAACACCTACAGGCTCGTGTCAATCAAGAGCTAGAGATCAGAGTAAAAGCTACGGCAACCTACTCAAGGTATGTAGGAAACGATAATATACAACTCTCAAGTACAGAAGAATAAAACAATGCATATTTTGTTACCCTTTGGAGCAACATATTGTCAAAACTATCTTTTTCAACATCTTCAAAATCAATATTTGCAGCATTTCCGACAGACTCGTAAGGAACAAAGAGCTGTGTTTAAAAGATCTAATCTTAAGTTTGAGAGTTGGCTACAAATATTTTCTTGTTTCACTCTGTCAAAAATAAGTTTAGAGGCCGCGATTGTACCGTGGATGCGTAGAATAACTTCGCATAATCTGCAAAAGTCGTTTACAGCCATGTTCACTCCGGTATTTCGCTCACATCATCAAGTGTTTACAGCAGGTTTACAGTGGAAGTTCAATCATAGATTTGAGTTCGATGCATGATGTCTGTGGTTCGATGCGGCTGTGTCGGCGCATAACATACGTCATAAATAAACTTATCTGATTGGCTTACGGGTAACCAATGATTTTAAACTTCAGACAAGCGCCCCCTAGCGAGAGAGAAAACACTTCTCTATTATGCCATTCCAGACTCTGTGAACAAAGCAAAGTGAAGTAGCAGAGTCTGGTATTACCAGGCTACCATTAAGTGACAGTGACACTAATATTTGATTGTGTTCAGTGCTCTGCAGTAAATTGCTGAGCCATTTCAAGTTTTGCTAATGATACATCCTATTCTTTTGTTTTATGCCTGCGGTAACTATGAGTGAAATGTTACATCATTATTGTGTATCAGACATTGCTACCTTGTGGAATAAAGGTGAACTGCACTTGTTCAGTCATCAAAGATTAAATTATTGTTGTGCAGAAAAAATATACTTACACTATTACACACCTCCAGTCGTTAGTGACCCTATATAATTTTTACAAAAGATTAATGGGAAAACTGCCATTTTTTATATATATATATATATATATATATGTTGTTTATAATTGATTGAGGAAAACAAAGAAAGTTGATGTTAACTTTAAAGAAATGAATGAGGAGGAGGGTAGTGAATGACGTTCCGTGTCACTAAAGACCCGAGGTATGCATTTTAGTGTTAAACTCAAACAGCAAAGAAAAAAAAGAAAAGAAAAAAGCATAATAGGACCCCTTAAATCTAAGTACATTACTAATTTCCGTAAATGTGAATATTGTTGTAGACAGTAAAGGGCCATGGAGTCAAAAAGGTTTAGAACCACTGGAACTTCCAAAACAGGGTCATTTCAGTTCAATTTTTAAACTGAAACATGTGCATCTAATTGGATTATCTTTTCTTCCCTGATTGTCCAGCATCACTGATGTGGTCTTTAGTGGACCTCTGAACAGCACAAAGCAGACCACCACCACTGGAGAGTATGTGATCAACTGGACACCCACATCAGATAATTATGGCCAGCACTTTCCAATTTGCTTCATTGCAGAGGGCCAAGATGGGTATGATTACACAGTTAGATTACTTAAATCAAAATGTGTGATGACACTTTATTTTAACGGTGTCTGTGTTACAGTGTAATTATGCATTTAAGTACTGTGTAATAATAATTAACAACTTGTACTTACTATAGGGCTAGGGTTAGGATTGGGGTTCGGTTTAGGGTTAGTTGCATGTAATTATGCATAATATAGTTAATATTCATATAGTACTGTAACTACATGTAACGTTTAACAAGGACACTGTAAAGTAAAGTGTTACCAAATGTGCCATATGAAATGAAGCTAATTAATCCTAATATTTTAGGTCTAGGAACTATCAGTCTGAGATGAGGTGTGTTATTGTCGTGGTCGAGGCTGAAGGTATTTACGCATTTATTGATATTCTTCTTGACATTTGATTTGATGTATGAATTCTTTGTGTGTCCTTGAAGCAAAAGGAAGTTTATCTACATTCTCACAATTTTTCTTTATTTGTTCAAGGCCCAAAAGCACATGTGACTTGCTCTAGAGACACAATGTCAGTGTCAATAGAAAGAGCCACTATTTCAGGGATTCACGGAGATCACTTGCGGCTGAACAACAATGCTTCCTGTTTTGTTTATTCAAATAGCACGCATGTGTTTACAACTTTCTCTCTTACCGGATGCGGTACTCAAATCGAAGTAGGAGTTCAATGAGTTTCTATAAATAATAATAAAATATAAAAAGTTTTCCACTGCATCTAAACTACTTTTAAACTTGTTTCTTTTAAGGAGACTGCGGAGCATCTAATCTTCAAGAACACAATTGTTACTTTCGATGATCCAAACCATATCATAACCAGGAAAAATGAGATTGGAATTGAAGTCATGTGCAAGTACCAGAAAAAGAGCAGCATTACCGCAAGTTTTGATGCTCACAGGCAAGCTGTCAACTTCACTGAGAGAGGCTTCGGCTCATTCAGCTATCAGTTTGAGTTTTATCAGACTGACAGTTTCACAAACTTGATAGCTCCCAACACCTACCCACTGGAGTACAACGTGGGACAGGCGATCTACATGGAGATCGAACCTGTCAATTTAGTGCAAAACACTGAGGTCTTCCTTGAGTCCTGTGTAGCTACACCCTATGATAATCCCAATTATCCCATCTCTTATCCCATCATCACAAATGGGTAAGAATCTAAAAACACTCCAATAGTGTTATTATAGTAATAGACTACGATGTTGAATGACAAAATAACCTAATAAAATTACTACATGGTTGAGTATCCCAAATGGCAAAAAAAAAACATTATTTTTAAGCATGTAATGTAAATATGTGTCCATAATAAATGTATTTCAGATGCGGGGTTGATGAAACCGTTCACATCTATACAAGTCACGAGCCCAATGTAAAGTTCAGTATGGAGGCCTTCAAGTTTATCGGACAATATGACCAGGTAAGGATGGACAAAAAAACAAAACACTGAAGAATGACAAACATGCCCATACTTGTACTTTAATAATGAATGTGATTGTTTGAATTTCCCTCTAGGTGTTCATCAGCTGCTCCATTATCATATGTCAAGCCAACAATCCCTATACACGCTGTGCTCAGGGCTGCACTAACGGCACAGTCAGTGCACCACCCTCACACGTTCACAAACGAGAAGCTGCCATCCAGACCGGAAGTCACTTCATCTCCCAGGGACCCCTGCGGCTGAAGAGGAGCGCATCACTCACTGGTACGTCCTAACTTTACCATGGTAGATTATGCAGATTGTGCAAAAGAAAAGGAATTTTATATGCTAATGCCTTGTTTGTTTCCAGAGGCCATCAATCCAAGCTTGAACCTGAACCTTGTTTTCGTCGCTGGATGTGTCGTAGCAGTAGTTGCCATGGTGTGTGGAATGATGCTCTACAAATCCAGGGGATCAAAGATCAACTACCAACTTTTAAAAACAGATGAGATTTGATCGGATCAGTTCGAACTTCCATCAGATGTTGGCAAGTAGTTAATATATTTTGGTGGCATGTATTTCTGGGGTTTCTGCTAAATATATTTTTATATGTTTGGTTTGATAATATTATAACAAAAACATCTGTTCTGTCTGCATGAATGTAACTTCTAGTCACATGTATGTTCTGTAGAAGAATATGGAAACCCAGCATAAGCTTTCTGTAACTGTTAAGATATAAAGTGTGGATGAGGGATGGATTTTATACTGTAATACTTCACTGTATAATAAGTATCTCTTTTTGCTCCAAGTTTGTTCCAATGTTTCATGTCAGCTACTGCTTGTCGTTTACATGTATTCTACTTTTCACAATTAAATCTCCATAACAATTACACAGCCTAAGTATTATGACTTAAAACATAAGCCTTAGTGTACCTGTCTCTTAAAAGTGTAAGACCAGACAGAGCTGGCCACATCAGCTGATGATTAAGAGTGGCCCGGGCTTCCACCCTGGCCAAGCCCGACTGAGATTTGAGAAGGGGTATGGAGGCTTTAAAGTTAACAAAACCTGACACAGCTACAGACCAACCAGAGGTACCAAAGTTTTCAAGGGTCTCCCAGGCTCACCTTTCACAAGCATACCGTTATTCTCAGTATTGAACTCAAAATCCAGATGTGTTACCACCCTAAGACCTCAGAGTGTTATTATCCTCAGCTGCACAGACCTTTTATCGGAAACCTTTACGGGCCCAAATTCCAGTTTCTTCTCCCCGACTTGGGTCCATACCAGCTCAGTTGAGTCGTCTAGCACCTGTGGTCAAGGAAGAGTCAAACATGCCACACTTAACCCACACATCAGTGCCAGAGTATGTGTATAGAGGGCCTACCCCTACTATCCCCAGATTCAGCCGAGCAGATCCAAGTGAGTTCGCCAGACTTCGAATAGCTTTGGAAAATGTGCTTCCTCCAGATGGGACTGAACTCTTTAAATATCAAATACTTGTGGACCACTTAAAGTTGCATGAAGCTAAGCTGATGGCCGATGCTATTTTGAACTCACCCATCTACTGACACCATGGTGGCCCTCCATGATAAGTTTGGTCAGCCCCACAAACTAGCTCTGAGTAAAATTGCCAGTGTCCTGGAAGCCCCTGATGTAAAGTCATTATTGGTGGGTTTATTGAAGACTTTATGACCTGATGGTGACATTGAACTGAATTGTGGGTCACATGTTGCATGTCTTCTGAGCAAATGTCCTTCTGAGCAGTGAGCAGTGAGATGACTTTGATTTTGATATTTACTTATTAAGAGTTCCAGACCAACAGCGTTCTACATCTGTACAGAGTAAGAAGACTGTAGCAATTCTTCCTCGGATTGGAGAGGCTAAAACTTGACTTCCCTGTCCCCTCAGAGGGGTATTACTCCACCGACCAAGCCAGTCGAAGTGAAACAGTTCTGCTCCTTCTGCGATAATACAGAGCAATATTTGAGTCAATGTAAAGCATTTGCTAAACTTCATCTGTGGCCGTGAAGCCTTTTGTCGCCACCAACATGGGAGTGCAGAGTGTCAGCATTGGAGGGCACAGCCAACTATTCCGAAAACACTTGCCTTCTGCCCATCTCCGCAAACCTACTTTTTACTCATGTGGAGTAAACGGCTTTGGGCCAATGCTGATTACAATTGGGAAATGCACAGAGAAATGCTGGGGGATAATCTTTAAGTCTCTAGGAAACTTGAGCGGTGCACTTGGACCTCCTCAGTACAATGGTGAAAGGGAGCTCAGAGAAGCCTTTGCTGAAATGACTCCTGACTTACAGAAATAGCTTGCTTGTCAAAGGATCCAATTTTACTTCAGTCCTCCAGCAGCATGGGAGAGAGAGGTATGATCTGTAAAGTCAGCCATTTCTACTAGAGTGGGAGCTCAATCAGTTTCTGAAGAAGTCCTGCTGACAGTCCTTCTAGAGGTGGAAGCTATTCTTAACTCGAAGCTTTTAGGCTACGTGTCATCTGATGTTGCAGACATTGACCCAGTGACACCATACAGTTTGCTCATGGGGCGGCCAGATAATTCCTTGCCACAGGTAATCTACCCAGAGTCTGAATTGTTGAGTTCCAGGCACTGGAGGCATTCGCAAGTCCTAATGGATAACTTCTGGTTCAGGTTTATCCGAAACTAACATTCAGTCCTCCAGACCCGGCAAAAATGGCAGTTCTCTCCCTCTGACTTACAGGGTTCTCAAGTTTTATCAAAAGCTTGGAGTGAGATCACATGCGGTTAGGGGAGGAGCCCTAATGGAGCCCTGCCCCTGCCCCGCCCCCCAATTTTACCCATTGTTCATAATTAACCAGCACAAATTGAAATTATAACAATTGGTAAATCTGATAAATGAGAGCAATTCATCACATCAAATATACTATTTAATGTTATATTTCAAAATTACAAATATACAAAAATTACAAAAATATAACAAATTGCTCCTAAAAGTTTGGAAAAACAAATCTTTTTGCATTTTGAATGTGTCTAGTCAAAATGGTATAATGATTTATTGTGTGGTGGGACATTGTGAACAAATGGACATATTAGTATGTAATTTAAAATAAAATGAAGAAATACATCTTCATTCCTTCCCATACCCACTAACATTTCCCTTAGTTTCAGCTAGCCAAACTGAGCCAAAGCTTCTGGCCTGGTTGCAAAATTGTAGAGTTTTTGACTGCATCAATAATAATGTATACGATGGGCTATATATTAAATGTTCTAGCCTAAAAATGTTGGACGAGCTTTCTTCCAACTTACCTTCTCCATCACGACATGTGTTCACGTGATGTTGTTGGTTGCCTTGTAATGAACGTACGGTGGCCGAGAATGTTCCGTCAACTTCTGTGTGTTCGCGCACCTGTGTTGCCTATTAACGAACGCAATCTGGCCGAAATACGCATAGACTATGGAGATACGTGCTGGTGGCAGGAAACTTCTCTTTGTGCACCTGCACCTTTTATACAACGTTATATATAAAGCTTGCAGGACAACTTGGTTGGCATTGCCTTTTCAGCGTGAGAAATACACGGTGTGAGCATGTGAACTGGTTGAATTGGGTGGGTCTCACGGCCAATGCGTGAGACTTGAGAACCCTGGACTTAACTACGAAAACGGTTGTCATGGTTGTCATGGTTGTAGATGCACAGCTGCCTAGGGCCCTCTGGTCTATTGGACATGTAATCAAGACCTGACATGTCCACACCGCAGTCCCAGTCCGGATGGACATGTCAGGTCTGCTGATGTAGAAATATAGGAGCAAGTCTACACTCCAACAGTAGCGCATCTGGTGATCCTCCCAGCTCTGCCAGATAACGGAAACTTTACTGCAAACTCGCCCTAAGTTAAGTCCCCTTTTAATTTCCTGCAGTTGCGTCACGTGCAATCACTTGACAGATAAACAAGATGTGTACCGTGATACAGTCATACAGTCAAATGCAGTCTAAATACAGTCTAATGTGACAGTTTACGCTGTATATATGTCTAAATATACTAATTGTTCTGCAGAAGGATTATCCAGTATTCTTTCCTTTTGATAATGCTTTTTGGGAAAATTGTATTCTTTGTTAATGTATCCAGATTCATGAATATATATTAATGCCAAAGTAATTTCATGTGACCAGACGAATAGTTACATTGTCTTCAATTGCCCATCCTCTGTGTATTTATAGCTTTAACTGTTATTTAAAGGTGATACTGAATGTTAGTATTCTGAATTAAGAAGTGACTGAGTCATCTGTGAATATGTACACAAGAACATACAGTCGTGCTCAGAATTAATGGTACCCCTGGTAAATATGATAAAAAATGGCTGGAAAAAATAAATCTGCATCATTTATCCTTTTGATCTTTCATTCAAAATATTGGCAAAAATCTAAACTTTCATTGAAGTAAAAGAATAGAAAGTGGGGGGGAAATCACATTATGAAATAAATGTTTATCTCCAAAACACGTTGGCCACAATTATTGGTACCCTTTTATTAAATACTTTTTGCAATCTCCTTTTGCCAAGATAACAGCTCTGAGTTTTATCCTATAATGCCTGATGAGTTCGGAGAACACCTGACAAGAGATCAGAGACCATTCTTACAGAATCTCTCCAGATCCTTCAGATTCCCAGATCCATGTTGGTGCTTCTTCTCTTCAGTTCACTCCACTCATCAGGTCTGGGACGGTCATGGCAGAAGCTTCATTTTGTGCTATTTAACACATTTTTGTGTTGATTTTGATGTTTGTTTTGGATCGTTGTCCTGATGGAAGATCCAACCACGGCCCATTATAAGATTTCTAGCAGAGGCTGTCAGGTTTAGATTTTTTATCTGTTGGTATTTGATAGAATCCACGATGCCATGCATGTATCTGAACAAGAAGTCCAGGACCTCCAGCAGAAAAATATGACCACAACATTAAAGATGGTATATTAAATTGTACACATGGGGTACTTTTTATCCTTGTGTGCACCAAACCCATCTTGCATGTTTGCTGCCAAAAAGCTATTTTTTAGTTTCATCTGACCACAGAACCCTGTGCTGTTTGAAGGTCCAGTCGTGTCTGACAACTGAATTTGCTGGGGTTTGTTTTTGGATGAGCAAGGAGGATTTTTCTTGAAAACCTCCCAAACAACATGTGGTGATGTAGGGGTTGTTCAATTTTTTTTTAATAGGCTTTCTGAACCCAAGACTCAACTAATCTCTGCAATTCTCCATCTGTGATCTTTGGAGAGTCTTTGGCCACTCAAACTTTCATCCTCACCATGCATTAAGACAATATAGACACACGTCCACTTCCTGGCAGATTTGTAACATCTTTAGTTGATTGGAAGTGCTTAATTATTGCCCTGATGGTCAAAATGGGGATTTTCAATGCTTTAGCTATTTTCTTACAGCCACTTTCTATTTTGTGATGCTCAACAATCTTTTGATGCACATCAGAACTATATTCTTTGGTTTTACTCATTGTAATGGATGATTAAGGGAATTTGGCCTTTGTGTTTCCCCATATTTAAACTCTTGTAAAACAAGAAGTCATGGCTGGACAATTTCATGTTCCTAGTCACCCTGGTGTGCAAAAAAAAGGTAAATATGAATGGGAATATACTTAAGAGATATTTTACTCGTAAACAATTCTAGGGGTACCAATAATTGTGGCCAACTTGTTTTAGAGAAAAACATTTATTTCATAATGTGATTTCCCCTCCACTGTCAATTATTTTACTTCAATGAAAGGTTCGATTTTTGCCAATTTTTTGAATGAAATATCAAAAGGATAAACGATGCAGAATTATTTTTTACAGCCATTTTTCATCATATTTACCAGGGGTACCATTAATTCTGAGCACGACTGTATGTCAGTCTCCTCAATCTTTGTGTCCTGACCAGTAGACGTGCTTACAAGTAGAATTAGAGCCTAGCCCGATCCTTTCCTCTCCAACATGCACACAAATAGGAGAATAAGAGGCATTTAAGATCACTAGCAACCAATTAACAAACTAGAAACAGATGGCAACAATCAAGAAGATCTAGGAAATGCACAACAAAGACCTGAAATGACAACTACAATCTCTAAGAGAACTACAAAAACTACAAGACATACAGGACCCAAATCCAAAACATCCCCAGATCCCTTCGTTGTGAGTCTATTCCACCATTTAGTGGTGGAAAGATGATGACAGCACATATAGAAATGTACCATGTCCGGTTATAAAAATAGCTAAAAAATGCTTAGCAGTTTAGAATTATCTTTGTGTAGACGTTAGAATATCATTACTTTTCAAAAGCAAGTGATGACAGTTAGTGATTAAAAATATATTCTGGGCAGATTACTCATGTTTTTCACCAGGTGGCGCTCAAAGACTGAGAAAATAGCATCCACTAATGATATAAATACTCATCCAAGCTGGGTCGTGAAGGTCAATCCCCCAGTTTCACAGATGAGGCATTAAGTCTAGTCCAAGACTAAAATGCATGTTTGAGCTGTCTTAACTGAGACAAGATACACACTAGTAATGTTTTTTTAAGGCATGCTTAAACAATCTACTTAAATATCCTAATTGAACTTAGTCCTAATCTTGGCTTAATCTAAGCCCTGTTTGTGAAACCAGGCCTATAATGAAAATATAAGAGATTATAACAACATAGCAGCACCAAACCGGGTTATGAATCAACCTAAAGGAAATATTGCTATATCAAAGTAAACAAATTATGTGAAGAAGCAAAGTGCTTATGTGGTAAATAATGATAGGCAGTGAAGGCATTGCTAACATATTTGTTGTTGTATCAGTAATCCTGCTTGTTCTAATAATAGACTGAAATAGAGCAATATTCTCCCCCAAGCAACGTTTCTTCAGGAATGAGTAAAGAACTTTGGCATAAAGGGGAAACTGATTCGAGTACCAACACTTCTTTTAAAGCTCATCTGAGAACCATAAAATCTCTGAAAGGAGAAAGCTACAGATGACATTTAGATTTAGCAGACCCTCTCAAGCTATGCGGTGCATCAGTATATCGTATTTAATACTAGGAGATTTTTTTTTTTATTTCCAAATCCATAACTAACATCCTTTTATACTGTAGCAGTGTTGTAGGATCACAAGATGGCAGGATTGTACTTTCTTTGTGGAAATAAAGTCAGTTAGCTTTATCTGTGAAATTTAGCTGTTTTGAATGACCTTTTAAATTGTGCTCTTTATATATTGCTCAGAACATAATTATCGCTTTCCAAACGACCATTCAAAAGTGCAGGGTTAGATTTCTTTTTTTATTCATAGTTTTATTCAGCAAGGGTATTAAATTAAACAAACATGACAGTAAAGACATTTGTAATAGATCTATGAATAGAATATGAAGCAGCACAACTGTTTTCAATATTGATAATAATCATAAATGTTTTTTTATCAGGAAATCATCATATTATACTTATTTCTGAAGGATCATGTGACACTGAAGACTGGAGTAATGATGCTCAAAATACAGCTTTGATCACAGAAATAAATTACATTACAATATATTGGGCAGAAAAATCAAATATAATATAATAACTTACCAACCTCAAACTTTTGAAAGATATGTGTATATATAATCATGTTCATTGACATTTAATAAGCTAATTATTGTATTTCTAAATGACCTCATATAAGCCCGTAAGCAAGACCCTCAAGGAGAAAACAAGCACAACTCCATGTCCATTTAAACAATGTGCTTATTCATCAGTTCACGGGCTATGAGAAAGCACAGGCGATCTCAAGAGTATCTGTGATTTGCTGATAGCATTAATACGTTTGAAGACAGAAACCCTCACTGACTGCACAAGGCTATCTAATTGGCAATTAAAGCAACCTGAGACACTCGTCTCTAACGTGTCGAGGTTTAAAGGAACACACATAAAACAGATGAAGGATTCTTGCTCTTGGCAAGTAAGCACTTTCTTTTATGAGCCGAGTGATTAGGGATTCTGTTCACCTGCGGCTCTCACAATCGAAGGGAAAAATGACCGCTGAGATTCCCCGCAGAACTGCAGGCTCAGCGCTCGACCTGCTCCTGCAAATCAAATATGTGGGCATTATCACCGTGGGAGAATCCGTCTCTAATCAAATAACCAGTAATACTGGTACACACCGGTATGTGTTGTTTTGTTTGCAGTGCTTAAAATGCAAGCAGGATTTCAAGCGGAGTAATCTGAGGGTCTGTGCTTGGCACAAGAGACGGATCTGGCACGCCAAGGTCTGTGTGCCGTCAGGAAAAGGCCCGGCTGCCTTGGAAACAGAATAAGGCGACCCAAAGGAGGAAAGCACTCAAGAAGGGGGCGGGAAACAGAGGGAAAAAAGGTGGAGTGTTGTATGGAGAGAGAGAGAGAGAGAGAGAGAGAGAGAGAGAGAGGGAATGGAGAGCCAGAGTGAAAACACACTGGATTCAAGAGAAAGAGTCAAAGTGAGAGACATCTGGGGGGTGGGAATGAAGTGGTGAATGAGGCAGAGAAAGTCTGAGGCGTTCTTCACACACCACTGCTCGCCTCGTTCATTCACAAAACAAACGCAGGAAGGCGTAGAGGAAGCTGGAGGAGAGAGAGAGAGAGAGAGAGAGAGAGAGAGAGAGAGAGAGAGAGAGAGAGAGAGAGATCCGCATAACAGGAGGCAGTGCAGCAACAGAGCATGCGAGTCCCCCGAGAAGACGGTTAACCGCAAACAGCAGCGAGGCAGAGATCCTCACAGATGCCACAGACTCACACACCCTTGAGTGGAAACCAGAGGGCTCCTGGCACAGGGGGTCCCGACAGATGCGGCGGTCCCTGCGCAGGGCCCTGGGCTCGGCCCTCAGGTGGCTGGGGCTGAAGGTGTGTCGCAGGAGCGCGCTGTTGCTCGTCCTCGTGTGGCTGGCCTCCTGGCTCTTCCTCAACGGCCTGGTGTTCGTGCACAGGAACATGTTCTCAGACTTCTGCACTGACGACAAGAGCAAAGAGATCCTGCAGAGGGTGGTAAGCCTAACTTTTGTGATCGCTCAGTTCCATATTTTATCAAAAAGGCTTTTAAGCTGTTGCTCACTTACTAGTCAGTCTTGCCAAACTTAAAAAAAAAAAAAAGGACTTACAAAACGCTGTAGACTAAACACCACAGGTGAAAATTCTGAACTAATGGATATCATACTTTCCCAGTTGATTAATCAAGTTGAGTTTTCGGAAATGTTATTTTAAAATTGCAAATGAGACACTATCTAATTAAATATGCACCATTTCGCTTACATTTCCATCTGAACATTGGATAAAGCCGGTTTCAAAAGTTTTACTTTTGGTATTTTACAGTTTTATAGCTGGGATTTTGGATATCTCTTTTTATCAGAAAAAAAAAACATTTTCACCATGTTTTTGGCATTAAAAATCAGGCAAATGATGAACCTTTGTAAAAACCTTTAAAAGATAGATTAAGAATATAAAGTTTGGTGTGTGTCAGTGCTGCTGGAGTGGCCTTTAAAGATATGTATTGTAATGTATAGACTATATCACTTAAATTTGATTTTTAAAATGCTTTATTTCCACTAGTCTGAAGATTAAGCAAAAGTAAAAAAAAAAAAAAAAAAAAAACCTTTACCTTAAACCTAAAATGCACTACAGTACTTTTACAACAGATTAATCGGCTAGTTTTTGAAAATACTATTAAACAAGAAGAAGAGGTCTGTCAGCAAAATTAGTTGTAGCGATATCTCTGGGGATTTTGATGAATTTTCCAGCGAATGATACACAAAGCGTGTCATAGGATTACTCAGTCAAGCATTGAATCATGGGTACCAGCAGTAATGGACCTCCATTAAAGGCTTACGCTGTTCCTCGGAGGAAACCTAAAGCTCTTCTAGAGCCACTGGATTATGTGATGTCAAGTGAGTGCTGAAAGAACATTTTGTTTGCTGTCACGTCGGGAACCACAAAATCCTGTTAGCCTTCAAGCTGGGATTGGAAGATGATTACTGGCAATAGCTAGAAAAGATTTTGCACGCAAACTGTCATTACTAAAACTAAATGCATTAGCCTGAGCAGATTCAGAGCAAGTTTTTATTTTGAAAATGCATGCAATAATTTGAATGATCAGAGTGCAGATTAAATATTAATAACTGATATAGAACAACCACTTATAATAATAATCATCATTATGTTAGCAACTAAATTTCAAACTGTGAAGTATGTACAAAAAAGATATATCAAAGTTAATAAATGTATCAAACTATTACATATTTAAATTTTTTTTCTTTTTTCGTTTGAAGTAACACTGACTGATGCGATCATTTGAACTATAGCATGAATGTGAAATATACTGAGTGAATGACATTTTTGCTCCTGCAATATCTAAAAGCATGACACAAAAGTCATCTAATTCTTAATATTTGGGCAGGCTACGGTAAATATCACACTGGGTTCAACAGCTGCAAGCCAATGGAATGCTGCCGTGTGCCAATACTGTGCAAATGATGCCTGGGTGGAGACACTGACTGTGAGGTATAGGCATTTTGGCAATGAGGATAAAGTGAAAATAACAGACTGATGTAATTGTTGGGTCTCAGTCAATTTGAAATTCAAGGATGTTGTTCCAGGATGAGTGCAAGGTTTTAAGTTTGGAGTTTTGGATAATGGGATTATTCTAGAGCATCTATTTTATTATGAAATTATTCTGTTTTGTGTTCGTGTTCTTTAAATAGATTATTAACCCGCTCTTTGCAAACGCATTTTCAGCCTTTCAGTACGTGCACAGCCGAAATGAAGCTTTTGGCTACGAAGCGTGCAAGATGCAGTCACAATTTAAAAGTGTATACAAATAATTGACATTTAAATAATATCATAATCTGTTTATTTTTATTACTCAATAATATTGCAAAAAAAAAAAACATTAATTAACATTCTATTTGTGCACATTTTTGGGTTACACTTTATTTCGCTAGTCTACTTTAGACATTTGGCTAATTATAAGTAACTTTGCAACTACCTGTCACCTAACTTTCACTAGTATTAGTAGCCTGCAGGTCAGTGTCCGGGTAATGAGTTGACTTGCAGTTGCAAAGCTTCTTGTCAGCTGAATGTCTGTTGGGGAGCACCAAAATAAAGTGTTATCAGATATTAAGCAGACAGTCGACTAATACTCGAATGACTGCTAAAGTGGACATGTAGTTGCAAAGATACGTACAGTTAGTAGAATGTCTAAAGTGGACAATGTAAATAAAGTGTTACAGATTTTTGAAGTTTAACCTCTCTCACATTAATTCTGTATTCATGTCCGTAGATTTACATGAAAAAAAGGAACTCTCTTTAGGATGCCAAGTTTTGTTTAACATTTATTAATTTAGCAATGTTTTTACCGAAAGCGACTTTAAAATGAGAATTACACACGCTTTTGATTTGTTTATCCTGTTCTCTGTCTAATTATCCACCGAATTATCTTACAGCGCAGCTCAAAAGCTTGGGGACCGCTTCTCATAAGACACATTAGATGTTTGTTTGGAAATGATTTCTAATCAAATCCTTCCATAAATTTTCACAGAGCTTTCTTATGACCACACACTTTGTCTTAAAAGCATAAAAAAAAAACAGAAATAGTGATTTACTTATTTAGAAACAGTTTATTTACTATGAGTGTAACGTGTAAGCTGTATATTCCTAATTCAGATCTCAGGTCGCATTGATGGAGACCAAATCCATTCCTGGAGGTTTTCGTGATAAAGCAACTTCCCATTCATGGCTTATTTGTTACAGAACATCTCCAAAACACTAAAGCCTATTTCTCAGTTGATGAATTGTAAAAACATTCTGATGATCTGCCAAACAGTTAGCTTTTCTAAGGGGTTCAACAATGCAATAAACAACTCAGAGTGGTGCACGCTCACACAATAAACTGTTTATAGTTTCTGGCAGCATGTGGTGGAGAATCTTTGGGCAATTAGACTTTGAACTACACAAGACCTTTTTTAATCAGCCGCACCATCTGTCACCTGTGCAACCAGGCCTATGTATAATAGAATTGTTGGCAAGAGTTTATGAAACGTAGCTAACTGTTGTTTTAGTGGTGCTCTCAATACACTTTCACTTTCTACTCTTGTGAAGGTTAAGCACAGATGGTCTTGCATGCGGTGGGTAGACACGGCCCACTGACTTGATGGACCTTCATGCAAAGATTATTGTTTTTGTCGTAGGTTTAATGTTTCAAATGTATCATTTGAAGAAGATATGATACAGTTTGAATGGATGTTAGATGTTGGAGAGACAAATATACTGCACATCAAGTACAAATATATCAGTGGCCACAAAAGCCACGCTTGAAAATGTATGAATGGCATTGCAACAAACAACAAATATCAAAGCATTTATTTTAAAGGAGAGTAGCACAGAAACTAGAAAGAATGTAAAAGCTATTTTTATAATTAAATATACTATGACCAAAGGTGAATTTTCCGCATCATTACTGCGGTCTTCAGTCACATGCTCAAGAAACATTGATGATTATAATCAGTGTTGCAAACAGTTGTGCTGATGCTTTTTATTTTTATACTTTATACTTTTCCTTTTGTAAATATACAGTTCAAAAGAATAGCATTATTTGAAATATAAATAGAAATAAATAGAAAGGTCTATACTGTCACTTTTGATCAATTTAACGCATAATTGCTGAATAAAAGTATACATTTAAAAAAAAAAAGTAAAACATGACTTTTTACATCCCAAAAACATCACCAAAACGCAAATTGATTAAAATTATTGACAAAAATTTGTTTTCCAAGAGAGATGAATTGAGTATCATGTGTTTGCAGATGTTGATTTGACGTCTTATATAATACAATAGCATTCATATGTTTTGAAATAGGGCTCTTCACTGCATGTGTTAGAGCTGCACGATTCTGGGTAAATTGGTCTTTTAACGATTAATCGTGCAGCTCTAGTGTGTGTGTGTGTGTGTTTGTGTGTGTTGGCATACTAGAGTATATTTGAGCACATTATAGGCCCTTTTCCCGTTTTGAATCAGAATTTTAGTGAGTTTCTAGTGAAGTAAAAATGATGGAGTGACCCAGAGCAGCCTATGCAGACATTCTTGGCATGCCGGCACTGGCCAGCACTCAGGCCAGATGGCAACACAGCCTGCGGGCAACAGAAATAGACTGCTATTCTCTGGAGTCTAATGTTTAATCATTACCTTACATGCTCAGAAGCATAAAGAAAATATTGCTTTGCTTCCATCTTATTTCATGTCGTCACTCAACACTGGAGTTTCATTTTGGTTTTCTGTGTGTGTGTGTGTGTGTGTGTGTGTGTGTGTGTGTGTGTGTGTGTGTGTGTGTGTGTGTGCGTGCGTGCGTGCGTGCGTGCGTGCGTGTGTGCGTGCGTGCGTGTGTGTGTGTGTGTTCTGTTGTTTCCCCAGGCCACATATATAAGTGCAATAGCTTAGTAACAGCACACCTCTCCTCCTCAAGCCGGTTTGAGTCTCTAGCACAAACTGTGAAGAATGAGTGTTTAATGTTTAATGATCGGGCAGAGGTTTGTTCACTGACTCCAAGTATAAGCTATAGTTTTAGTGATGCTTGATGCAAACTATGCTATATAGCGACAGCCTGACTGGGTCAAAATAAATGCAGGTTTTCTCTGAGAATGTTGAGCTCAGATTAAACTAAAAGTGCCATAATGCACAGATGCCAATAAAATTTTTATTTTAGTATCATTATGGTTTTAATAATATATTGAATTAGCTATTATTTTTAGATTTTTAGTTTTCATGTTTTAGTCATTTTCTATGAGCTTGCTATTTATTTTTATAAATATTGCTATTTAGGCTTCATTTATTTATACGTTTATTTATTTATACTTCATTTATTATAAGTATTATATACGTTTTAGTTTCAGATCATTTTAGTTTTTATTTATTTCTAGTCGATAATTTCATCTTTAACTTCAGTTTATTGCCAACATATTTCATTTTTATTTAAAGCTTTTCATCTAACATTTATATTAAATTTTCTCCAGCTTTATTTCAATGAACTGATATGTTTGTAATAGTTTCAGTATCGATAATAACCCTGCCTGGCTGTAGATTTTCCCATGACAACAACAAATCCAAAGTAATTATGTATGTTATTATTTAGAGTGTGCCTGTGGATAATTTATTGGCTGTGCTGAAGGAAAAAAAAAGCTGTTTCTTTCATCCCAGCCACTCGATTACAAACAGGGTCATGATTGACAACATTTGAGTCACTTTCTCCGACAGATCAGCAAGAGTTTTCCCTGCCTACACACATTCACTTTCTTCTAACACACAAACATACATTGGATTTGGGGCAGCCGCTCATGTACAGGCCTCACAGTAGAAACGTTTACATGCAAACGGGAGCTGTTGTCCACCTGAAGCAAAGTCTGGGAATTAAAACACATGTGGAGGATTTGGCTGGCACTCAAAGTGCTGAAAATAAAGATCAGCCTAGACCAAACGCCGGTAGTGACCACAGACCACAACAGAATTGTTTGTCCCACATGAACACCACGAGAGGCCCATGAGCTCTGCAGGGTTGAAGCTCTCTCTGGGTTTATTCTTAGTCGAGCTGATAACACACATCTGAGATTCCCAGTGCCTTATTCAAGTGTCTTCTCAAAGTGACCAACTGAGTTATTCAGCTAATAGCACTGTAAAATGATGACAGCTATCGTAGCCAAAATCATGAGTTTGATCCGAAGGGAATTAGTGGTATTACTATAACACTATTGAATATTATCCTTCTAATGAAGTAGCTGGCATTATTGTGTTACTTTCTATGGTTTTGAACGTGGCGAGGTTTTGTTTGGAATACGTGCAACGCACATGCTAATGAATATGTAAATCGCTTTGCAACGTGTTCATATTAAACAGAACGCCCAGAATTTGAAATCGGAATTGATTCATTTTTCGACGTTTTGAAGTCTTCGTCTTCACCACTTTTAATCACAAAACCCCCCATTAAAGCCTGCTGCCATCTCTCTTAGAGAATGCTATTACATTTCTATGCTTTGATCGATTTCCAATAAAACACACACAAAATGTCATAGTCTCGAGCCAAAACTTTCTGTCCATATCGGCATTACTCTAGCGAACGCCACTCAGATTGTCTTCAGAGAATGTAAAAATCTAGTGTTATCATTGCCAATATTAGCCAACTTTTTAGCTACACAAATGCGTGAACTTCAGTTTCATGACAAATGAGTTAAATGCTTTATCAGGCTTTTTTGGAACATAGAGGACATATTTAATGTAAGGGGACAAGCGAGGGAGAGCATCCCACAAACCATTCTGATGGATAATGATAAGGAAAACATATCGCTAACGCCAGTGCCGACAGGAGCCGGACTAGCGCAGATAACAGCTGTTTACTTGGAAGGTGACAGAGGACGATTTGCAGTGTAATCTCAGAGGAACACAAATCACCCGAAGCCCTGAACCGACGTATATATGTGCAGACTGCAGCAACAACAGTAATTAGCTCATTTTTCACGAGAGGGTCAAAGAGGGAACATGCAAGAGCAAAAGTAGATCTGTTTAAAAACCATGCATAAAAATGATTATTTGACTGTTTTGCAAGATTAAATATGTGAATTCCATGCATTGCAGTAAAATATGCTGACAGGTGGCATTGGTACAGGATCTCAACATAGGCATATGTTCAAAAGGTGTGAAATAAGATGGAATTAAGATTGCATTGATTAAAAACTGCTTTAACGCAAAGGAAATTAGTTTTAAACATCATAATAATGAGACTATATGAAACTGTGTAGGATGCTAGGACATGCTAGGAATAAAAATAATAAACATAATATAATGGTAAACAATATAAAATTATGAATTGTAAATAAATATATATATATATATATATATATATATATATATATATATATATATATATATATATATATATATATATATATATATATATATATATATATACATACTATAGTAGTTGCCAAAATGTCCAGCCTAGGCCAATTGACATATTCACCCTTTATTCCAATATTATATATATTAAAAAAAATAAAAAATAAAAATAAGAATCAACGCAATGAAACAAATTGTTCTGACATAATTTTTGGCCACGCTGTCATACAAAGAAAAACAAGAGAGAACCAACAAAATATTAATAATTGATTGTTGTAGTCAATTAATATTTTTTTGTTGTTGTTGAGCTTTTGTTTTCTATGCATTTTATTTTTGCATAGCAATATATAACATTTAGCTGTAGTTTGCCTTTTTTGCCAAATAATGTTGTCAGATTTAGTGTTTTTGTTCTTCCCTCATATTTGGTTTAATTGAACTTGTAAGGTCATTATAATGTATTCCTGTGATCAAAGCTGTATTTCAGCATCATTACTCCAGTCTTCAGTGTCACATGATCCTTCAGAAGTCACTCTAATATGATGATCTGATGCTCAAGAAACATTTATGATTATTATCAATATTGAAAACTGTTGTGCTGCTTCATATTTGTGTGGAAACTGACATTTTATTTTTCAGGATTCTTTGATGAATAGAAAGTTCAAAAGAACAGCGTTTATTTGAACACTTGATTTATTATTACATTTACATATACATTTATTCATATATATATACATATATATTCATTTATATACATATACATAAACATTATATATATGGCTTGGTCTTTTGAAAATGCTGTTTAAAAAGTAAATGCAATGAAATATGTGCACATTTAGCTTCTAATGTGAAGAGTGGAGCGTAACGCAGCTGATGTGCTGTTCTGTGTGTGTGTGTGTTTGTGTGTGTTTCAGTGTGACGAGTACCAGCAGGGCGTTCTCAGCGGTGACCTCTGTGATGACCTCTGCGTGGCCGGTCGCGTGGAATACAAGCGTTGCCTCTATTACGAGAATGGCAAGAAGGTCATGGCGGCCAGCTGGCGTGGGGTGCCTGTCGTTCTCAAGTCCAAGCTGGAGAACTTCTCCTCCTACGAGGCTTTAGCTCTGCTGGAGTACCAGGACGGGGCAGGAGGAACGGGAGGCGAGGAGGAGCTCTCGCCTCTGGATGTCGTCTTCTACGCCACCCTGGAGATCAAGAACTCACTCGGCCTGGAGACGGGGACTAACTTGACGTTGCCCCGCTTGTGGGGTCAGAAGCTGAAGGAGAGCGAGCGCACGTACTCGCGAGCTGAGCTGGCCTCGCTCTGGGCTCTCCTTCAGCAGGAGGAGTACATCTTCCTCAGGGTCCTGCAGGATTTGACCCACCACGTGGCCAAGATCTTGGGCTCCTGTGGACACTTCTATGCCGTGGAGTTCTTGGCCGCTGGACACGCATGGGACCAACACATATTCTCTCTGGAGGAACTGTCACTGAGCCCCTCGCCGAGCCCCGGCAGCGGACAGCACAAGATGTTCCCCGCCAGAGATATGGTTCCCCGAGTGGCTCTGAGCTTTCTGGAGATGGTGGAGCACTTCGAGAATGACTTTTCACACCGCTTACACCTCTGTGATATCAAACCAGAGAACTTTGCCATCAGGAAGGACCTGACGGTGAGTAAACACTTAATAAACACTCATTCATATAAAGCCAGAAGCATATCAGTGAAATCACAAAATCTCACAGTGAATATTTTACATCAGTCAAACCAAAAATTATTCAGACACCAGATATAAATGTGATTTTTTTTTTACTAGTGGATGCAGGACACTATAGTTCATTTATGTAAGTGAGGAGAGCAAAATAAAGTAAACGGTGACTCATTATACCCAAAGATTCTTCATACAGTGACTACCAGTAACATTTATAAAAATGTGCGACCAAATATTCTTCAGACACTTTGGCCTGACCACGTTTTGCTAAAGTGTTTTTTCTTTAATTGCTAATGTGACCTTTTTACACACAGACTGAACAATATTAAGCATTGCTTTGTAATTGGTTGACCTAGATTGGTATTATCTAATTGTGTAGTTAAATTTACCAGCTGGCAGATATTGAACCTGATTCATGTGTGAGAGTCTAACAGAAGGATGGACAAAACCAGAGAAATATCAACAACAGTTCTTGTCATATTTTATTACCATTTTCTAAACTATAGCGAATAAACTGATTAAAGTGAGAAGTGTTGAAGGTGTCTGAATAAATGTAGTTTTGACAGTATGTACTGATGTACACTTATTGAGGCATGGCGCACAACAGTTTGGGTTTTAGTGTGGATAGACACATTGGTCACACTTTATTAGGTGACTTTAGCAACTCTGCACTTGCATTAATCATCATCAGGTACTTATTGCGTTGATGCTGAATTGCTAAACACTTTTGAAGTGGGATACGGGTAATTCGTGATGCGGCTGAATCGCTATCGGTGAGAGCGAGAACTCTGATTGGCTGTTCAGCTCAGCGAATGAGTCAGTGCACGAAAGTGATGAAAGAGAGCAACGAGGTCAGACGGCACAGACAGAAGAATAATCATTTTAAAGCATTCAGTGCTTGAAGATTTTCACACCAGGAGCGACTGGTATGCAGAAAGTGATCAGCGTGATTGATATTCAGAATGGTCAGCAAGCGCTGCTTTGTTTATGGTTTGTATATCAGTCCTAGTTTAGGTTTCCCTTTTTGAATGAAAAATATAGACTTGATTCCTGCTGATATACACAGATATTAACTTGCGCGCCGGTGCAGAACGGACATGCTCTTCCGAGACGGTCAGCTTTCGTCACCGCTAGCTCGAGGGCTTGTGCGTCCCGGGCTTCAGGTCAGGACAGGTTTAGTGGTATGGGTAGATTTAAGGGTGAGTTAACAGTGCAATTATAGATGTATTTAGAGAAATTAATTACAGCTGTAATTACATGCAGGGTTTTTTTTTAAATGTAAGTATAAAAACATGCATGTACACAGAAAGTGCATTGTATCAAATTTTTAATTTAAAGGTTAGTACATTGTAGTTAATATAAAGTGACACATTTATTGTCACCAACATTATAAGTGATCCTCCAAATAATTTAATTTAATCAGAAGAATGAGCTGATTAAACAGAAAAAAAATGCAAGCATGTAAAATGTGATCGTGGTCGACTGGATCACCCAAGGCAGGACTTAGACCCAAATCTAAATAAATTATTTTTACCAAGAGTAAATATTTTACAATGTTTCCTTTTCTTATTAGATTAGACTGTAATTCTAGTAATTTGATTACTGTTATTAGATTATTCTGCAAAATACAGGCAAGTGTTTTATTAAAATGATAATTAGATCAAATTCATGAGCACATAATCCTTGTCTCGTTGGCACAACTGTGATGTAAACTTCAGGAAAGATAGTGTTTAACTGCTTGATTACATTTCCGTAAGATTTCCTTATAAACTTGCACTGCCCCGAGGCTTGTTACGGTCCAGATATTCCAAGTATTTAAGCTAATCATGGTAATAATTTCCATATGGTAATAATTATGGTTTGAGCCCAAATATTATATCAACAATGAGTTCTTCAAACATAAGCTTTCTATTTTAGCGTATCAGTTAGAATATGAGCAAGAGAATTATAATGTGAACAAAAATATTTATTCAGATCTCATGATGAAATGATTCAAAAACAATGACTGTAGATGGCAAAGGCTGGGCATTAGCACTCATTATTTGTGTCAGCCCTGCTCATTCTGAGGGTTTGACTGCGTAAACAGCAGCTGATGACATCATGCAGATATGACACCCATCAATCAAAGTCAGATCAGCGATGTGACACTTTTCTAACACAGCATTACAAGTCAGTACTATGTGTTTAAGATTCTGTTTGCATTGCCAGTAATTTGTTTTGGACATATCAATTACTGTCCTTTTCTGTTTATGTAGAGATCTATGTTAATTTCATGCACAGATTCTCATTATTATTCTTATAAAAAGGGTTCAGCATGCGGAAACAGAAAAACAGCTTTGTCAAAGCTTGCCGAATCTTAGTAGTCTAAGAGCTGACCGCAGAGGTAATGTATTTACAGTATACGTCTGTCTCTCTCTCTCTCTCTCTCTCTCTCTCTCTATACAAATATGGAAGCACTTTATTTTAGAGTCCTGTTCCCCATGTACATACTATATGCTTATTATAGTAATTGCAATAACTGTGTAATAACTAGGCACTAACCCTGAACCTACCCCTAAACCTATAACCTAAACCCATGTAGTTAACTTTTATTACCCAGTACTATCTTAAATACACTGTAAGTGCACGTACTGTAAAATAAAGTGCAACCAAAAATCTATTTATAATTAATAAACAGCATTTAAATAATTTCAATAGTCTGAGACCACTATTGAAAAAGCTTTTACTTTGTTTAATTTGCAGACACACACACAAAAAAGCAATTTCAATTTAAATTTCAGTTTAAATCGTAATCTTGATTATTCTTAGTTATAATATTTGATATTTGCAATATAAGCAGGAACGCCTGACATAAAAGGAGTTTGGATGATTAATGTCGCAAATATGTCAGAAAATGGTCACATATTTTAATCAATTTTTTTTTCATATTGTTTCTTTTTTTAAATCATAAAACATTTTTTATTTCCAGGTTTAAATTTGTTGTTAAATCAGGTTTTAAAATGTTGGGCCGCACTGTAAATATAAATAGGCTACTTTGTATTGATAATTGTTGTTTTTTGCTGGTCAGGTGGTGGCCATAGATGTGGACATGGCTTTTTTCGAGCCCAAAATGAGAGACATACTTGAGCAGAACTGCACCAGTGACAATGACTGCAACTTCTTTGACTGCATTTCCAAGTGTGACAGAACTAAAAACAGATGTGGGCCAAAACGCCAAAACAGCAATCTTCAGGTGGGTGAGGTTTCTACTGAAATTCTTTAAGAATTTGCATCAATTATACTATATTTCAACATTCAATAATCTTTTGGAGATTTGTGGTCAGCAATTATACGTACATGCGATAGGGTGCTGACTTGTTCTGAAAGAGAAAAGAAAACGACTTTGTTTTTAAAAATGGTCACACAGGAATACCACTAAAATAGCCCAGAGGGGACGATCATTCTTCAGCTGTAAACATTGCCAAGAAAAATGCTGGGAATGTTAATAGTTCATGATAACGCTGAAGGGAATCAGATAGCGGCATCATTACGGCTCAGGAACACAATGGGGGTTAACAGCGCTGACAGAACTAAAGAAGCACCTTTGATTATAAGCATCTTCACCAGATGCATTAAAAATGATCAAATAAAAAAAAATTCAAAAAAGTTCAAGGACACTGTAAATTTGTCCCCAATTATTAGAAACATTAGTTAAATTGGGAGCATCATAAGGTTTCATTTGTTAACATTAGTTAACTACATTAGTTAACATGAACTAACAATGAAAAACACTAATGTTAATTTACATTTACTACTATATTAGTCAAATCAAAAGTTGTATCTGTTAATATTATTTAAAGGACATGGGCTGACATGAACTAACAATGAACAATTGCATTTTTTATTAATTACCATTAACAAAGATTAGTAAATCATGTCACAGATCTATTGCTCATTGTTAGTACAGCACATGTTAGTTAATGCATTAACTAATGAAACCTTATTGTAAAGTGTTACCGATAAATTGACATAAAAAGTGCAATATTTAAAACTATTTACACTGAAATTACATTGCAAAAAGAACAAAACAGAATATACATTTATCTATATCTATATATCTATATATATTAATATTACAGATTATATATGACTCTTGTTTTTGACTCTTTTACGACATCGGTCCATGATCAGGGTGATTAACATTTTAAAAAATTCGGAAAACCCATTTACACGATTCCTTGTTCCCATGCCTTTTTGGTGAAATTGCAAAAAAGAAAAGGAATAAGTCAAAACTACAACAAGCAAAGGAAGTTACAAAAATACTTCAGTTGATATTTGTGATGATATTATGACAGGCAGATGACAATAAAAAGAGTGTAACCATTTTTCCGAATGCCATTGCAGGTTTAAATTCTCCATAAGATACTTTGCCACAGTCACGCAGCGTCTTTCATCTGTTCCTATGGGTTGGTTGGTAGTCAACACCTGCTGTCAGTGCCAACTCCCCTTAAGGAGAACAAGCTAACAGACGAGCTGGCCACAGGTGGCTGAGACAGAGCCCATCTCTCCGTTCCCGATCACTTAACGCAACCCTTGGTGACCTCTATCTTCCCATTGTATGGCCTGCCATTCAGAACAATGAGGGCTTTGTAACGTTCAGGCTGTTGGGTCAAGGAGACCATCGCATTTTGCTCTCCGGTCCCTTTCAAATGGCACGCATAGCGAATGTGGCTGATGATTGCTCCGGAGATGATGAAACGAGACCAGGATGGCGCTAATGGCTGCTCTCCTCATCCATAGCAGGTCATGCTTCTGTTTCTGTCTCTCCACAGGTGATCTGTGAGAAGATCTTCAGGCCGTGGTTTTCTCCCACGCTGCTGGGTGCGAAAGCGGGTCTCCCCCTGCAGGTGGCGCTGCAGAGAGCCGTTCAGGAGTGCGCAGAGATCGGCGAGGGCAGGCGGGCCGTGAGACAGCAGCTTCGGGCTCTCCTCGTGGAGCTCGTTCAGGAGGACTCGGGAAACCAGGGGGAAGCCCAGGAACACAAGATGGGACGCGTCCATACGGCACTTAATTTCTAAATAAACTCTCGAAAGAGCCAATTCAGTCTTGTGCAATTCTGGAGAACATCTCAGATGACTATTATAAGACCAACACGCACAATCACCAGATTACAACACATCACTTCCAATTCACGGCAATTCAAGCGTATTTTACGGGGTGGCTGATTCGTATGAATTCGCACGAATGACCAACTGCTGAATCCAAACCTAAACCTACCCATGACTGCCGTTTAGACACATCGTACAAATTGGTACGAGTGAGGTTGTACGAATTAGTCACCTTTTACTCACTCGTACGAATTGGTCGTGAGATAGCGTTGTCGCTTCTCAGACATTCCACGACCCGACAAACATCGAAACAACGTGTTTAATTGGTGAACACAAGCAGCGACCGACGCCATAACACACTGATCTGCCGTTGGTCGTGTCTGTCGTGCAGATCTGGCCAGGACTCGAGATCACTTTGTTCAGCTGTTTTCAACAGCCAGATTCATGTTGGTTTACTCAATATGTCTGTTAAAAGGGACACAGTGGTTCACTCAAAAAATACACTTTTGTCATCATTTCCAAACCTTCTGTGACACACAAAAGTGTTTCAACTGTTTGTCCAGATATTGATCCATGATCCAAAACATGTTTTCATTGAGTTTCATAGCATAGAAAAACTTTTTTTTAAAATACTCCATAGAAGAAAGAAAAGCATATAGGTTTGGGATGACAGATTGTATTTTTTTGGGTGAACTATCCCTTTAAAGGTGTAGCTTTGCCTCTTCCCAGCTAACAAATGTATGTTCTAAGAACATTTAGCTAACATTCCCATTAAGTCATGAAAACTTTGTTTCTGAATGTTCTCTGTGTCTCAACGTCTCTCTACTAATAGTGAAGCTGTTGGTTTTAGTTACTAAGAAATATATGCTAGAACTTCTCAGTTTTAAGCTTTTTTTTTGATAAATCACAGAACAGTGTTGACAATACATTTCTGTGCTACTGAATGTTTCTGTGTGCGTTACCCGTTACTGTCTGTATGTGTGTGTGTTACAATGCAGCAGCTCATTAGGTCAGAACGGTAATTAACTTTACATGTATAATAAGCTGTTCAAAATGCGCATTCACTCAATATTTTGAGCATCCAGATGGTATAATCAAACAGATATTGTGGAGCGCATTTATATCATTTTAACTGATGGAAACGTCCTTCAAAGATTTCTTATCCTGTTGCGCCCTCTACTGGCCATGATCAGCCGCCAGTCGACGTCTGCTTAAAGGGTCAAGTCTGTGCAACCCTTAAACGAAGTGTTGATCATGTTTTTGTGCTAACATTTTGAGAATATAATTAAAGACCAGAAACTTTGAACAAACATTCTATTAATATTATTGGAAGAATATTTATTCATAACATTGAAAGAACCTTGCTAGAACGTTAGCCAAAGTGAAATGGGAATTTCGCATTAGATTTCCCCATATAGATTTCTCAACACGTTCAAGTTGCTCTTACATCTCTACACTATTGACAATGGAAGGTTTTTGCCTACAACTCTGGATCATCTCAGCTAATGCATCCATTTTATTTCCTGAAGAGAAATTGTCTATCTGTGATTTTGTATAAGCATTTTAAATAAACCATGATTCAGGCGCAATCCTCCGTTTTTTTTTTACCCACACTAAACCACAGCTGCACGCCGTCATGCCACATTATATTTGCGTGATATCCACACTTTGCAGATAATCTAACAGAAAGCTCAAAGATCAAAACAACATTTGGTTCCTCCTGTTGACGGAAGAGGAACCCTCGGTAGATTTGTTTGGATCTACCTTCATCGTTGTGGTCTTCACAGGGCGTCAGGTTTCAGTCTGCCTCCAGGAGAGGGGGAGAAAGACTAAACACAAGGGGAGGATGAGACGTCGCATGGTTGGGGGAGAAAAACTTGCAGGAAAAAATCACCTGCTGGTGAACCTCATGATTTATGTTGTTCTGTCTAGGTTGGACCGCAAACATTTCCGGCTTGGCTTGCAGCGGTCATCAAATCATGCGTCTCCAAGACAACGAGAGGGGTCTGTTTTTGATTTGCTCAGAAGCAACTTACAGACAGCAATGATTTCAACTATTAGGATGGCAGAATATTGTGCTAAAGCACATACAGTTCAACGGAGTTCAATATAGAATAGTGTATTTGACAACATTTTAAAGGACGCTTTATATCAAAAAGGTTCTATATAAAGGAAATCCCTTCAATTATTGTATAATACTTTCATGTTTAACAGGTTACATTTTTTTCTAGTGATAAAATGTTTATGAGCTGTTTAAATCATAACATTGAATTCTAATTAAAAATGTATTAAAACTACATCCCTAAATTGATCCCATGATGTGAACCCTCTTATAATATAAAGCATCTACAGAACCCTTAAAGTGATGGTTCACCCAAAAAAGGACTTCCCTTCACTGACTTCCATAGTATGGAAAAGAATTACTATGGAAGTCAATGGGGTCCAACAATTGTCTGGTTACCGACATTCTTCAAAATATTTATTTTGTGTTCAGCAGAGGAAAGAAACTCATACAGGTTTGGAACGACTTGAGAGTGAGTAAATGATGACCGAATTCTCATTTTTGGGTGAACTATCCCTTCAAAGGTTCTAGAACATTTTCTTCTAAAGTGTGTTAAACAATGATCAAACCAAAACAGAGCGGTTTTGTTAAGATCCATGTAGTTGTTCACCTTGACTTGGGATTGGCAGCCAATCCTGCATTTTTCAAGGGATTTTTCATTATTGCACTCTAGCTGTGAAATAATGAAGCCCAGTGCACATCTACTGTTTACAGCGCTGCTCCAGTGTTTAGAAGGCTGGAACAAACTGCAGGTTTTATTAGTCAAAGCTTTGCAACTGGACACATTTCACTGTGGTTTATATCAGCTTGTGCTGAAGAATTCTGTCTTCAAGCTTTGAGAAATGTTGAAGACATACTCAAAGCTCTGGAACACATTATAATGTACACTCACCTAAAGGATTATTAAGAACATACTAATACTGTGTTTGACCCCCATTCGCCTTCAGAACTGCCTTAATTCTAAGTGGCATTGATTCAACAAGATGCTGAAAATATTCTTTATGGGCTCTGTTGGCCCATATTGATAGGATAGCATCTTGCAGTTGATGGAGATTTGTGGGATGCACATCCAGGGCACGAAGCTCCCGTTCCACCACATCCCAAAGATGCTCTATTGGGTTGAGATCTGGTGACTGTGGGGACCATTTTAGTACAGTGAACTCTTGTCATTTTCAAGAAACCAATTTGAAATGATTCGAGCTTTGTGACATGGTGCATTATCCTGCTGGAAGTAGCCATCAGAGGATGGGTACATGGTGGTCATAAAGGGATGGACATGGTCAGAAACAATGCTCAGGTAGGCCGTGGCATTTAAACGATGCCCAATTGGCACTAAGGGGCCTAAAGTGTGCCAAGAAAACATCCCCAACACCATTACACCACCACCACCAGCCTGCACAGTGGTAACAAGGCATGATGGATGCATGTTCTCATTCTGTTTACGTCAAATTCTGACTCTACCATCTGAATGTCTCAACAGAAATCGAGACTCATCAGACCAGGCAACATTTTTCCAGTCTTCAACTGTCCAATTTTGGTGAGCTCTTGCAAATTGTAGCCTCTTTTTCCTATTTGTAGTGGAGATGAGTGGTACCCGGTGGGGTCTTCTGCTGTTGTAGCCCATCCGCCTCAAGGTTGTGCGTGTTGTGGCTTCACAAATGCTTTGCTGCATCCCTCGGTTGTAACGAGTGGTTATTTCAGTCAAAGTTGCTCTTCTATCAGCTTGAATCAGTCGGCCCATTCTCCTCTGACCTCCAGCATCAACAAGGCATTTTCGCCCACAGGACTGCCGGATACTGGATGCTTTTCCCTTTTCACACCATTCTTTGTAAACCCTAGAAATGGTTGTGCGTGAAAATCCCAGTAACTGAGCAGATTGTGAAATACTCAGACCGGCCCGTCTGGCACCAACAACCATGGCACGCTCAAAATTGCTTAAATCACCTTTCTTTCCCATTCTGACATTCAGTTTGGAGTTCAGGAGATTGTCTTGACCAGGACCACACCCCTAAATGCATTGAAGCAACTGCCATGTGATTGGTTGATTAGGTAATTGCATTAATGAGAAATTGAACAGGTGTTCCTAATAATCCTTTAGGTGAGTGTATAACTCTTTACAACCATGCCCAATGATTGATGTGTTTTCTGAAGTGCAAAAGCCAATTTGTGAGTGCAGAATCATGATCACTTATTTAAAGTAATAGTTCACCCAAAAATGAAAATTACCCCATAATTTAATCACACTCAAGCCATCCTAGCTGTATATGACTTTCTTCTTTCAGCCGAACACAATCTGAGTTATATTAAGTAATATCCTGCTCTTCCCGGCTTTGAATAATGCACGAGTGAGTCTTAAAACTCCTGCTAGCAATGTTCCCCCTTGTTATGCAATAGGTGTCTGCTTTTTTCTTTCTTTTAGGGTTTAATTGTAACGTTTTCATTTTGCTTATTTTTGTCTCTTCTTAAAAGGAAGAAAGCTTTAAAAGCTTCACCGAGATACTGGGTGAAAAAATAAACATTTTCTGTGATGTAGGCTAACATGCTCCTTGAACTTGCTTTCATGATAAAATAATAGATCTGATATCCCAGCATTTTTCCACAAAAATGATCCTGAACCGACAAATCAAAGCGGTCTGAATAGCACTTTTATGCGAAATTGCAAAATTGGTCCCATATTTTCTTGGTTTTTGATCTACCAAGAGTCATTACGTGTCATCAAACCCCAGATGTAGAGGTCAAAGGGAATGCAAAGCGATGCATATTCCACGTTAAGAGTGACAATGTATAATGACAGCACTCCCTGAATTACAATGAAACACAGATATCCTTTAATTTATGAAAAGCAAATATCAGAATCATTTTAGACATGGAGGTCTGGAAGGAATTAGCTGTTTGTAGACAAGCATCTCCTATTGTGCAAACAGACACAGGCCTCATGATGTGCTGAGAGTAACTGTACCGCCTTCAGGACTAAAGGGTCAACAGTTTGAATAATTGCAGAGATTGTGTTACTACATCCATGAACGAATGACGCAACATGAATGGAATTCACACTAAACCAGGAGCATGGGACCCTTAAACACTCGAGAACATTTGATCAAAAGTATTTCCTTTCTTTGGTTAAATTTGGTTAATGATAAGCTAATAAACATTAGTGTCTAAATTAATATTTAATCACAGAGTTGCAAATCAAAAGTCAACATCAATGCTTAATAATAATAATAAAATGAATGTGTGTGGAATTAACTTTGGTTTTGAATATTAATGAACACTATTTATATATGAAACCTATGTATAAAAATATCTTTATAGTAGTAATGGTGAATATATAGTATAACAAAAGTGTGGTAGTCATTGCATAAGGCACTAAAAGTGTAAAAGCCTACTTGATGAAGTCTATTGACTTCTAAATATCAATTAACATGAATCAAATAACAAAGCTTTGGGAGATATTAAGGCGCTGTAAACCTGGAATGATCTGCAAGCCTCTGCAAGAATGAATTAACCAATAAGAGCCCTATAATCTTTAACAGCTAACCTGTACTTCCATCCACAGACTACTCCCAAGTTATTAATTATAAGACGTTTCAACCTCATGAAATGAATTTGGAAATTTTGATTTACTGTAGGTGTTGTTTTTATTGGACGTCTTCCTTTTTATAAATATATAAAAGGTAATGATGACAAGCACGCATATGATCCACATTGCAGATGAAATATTTACGATAAAACATTGCTGGCAGAACATGGATGTGTCTTGCTGTGATATGAGCTACTTTGGGGCCAGAAACTCCTTCTTAAGAAAAACAAAGATGTTTGGATTAAACCCTCAGACAATTAAATACACATTCTTCTGCAAGAATGAAAAAAAAATCTGGCATTCATCTTAAAATCTGGTAATTCAATGTGGACAACTTATCAGTCAACAGCCCATTATTATAGAAACATTACGCCAAGACAGAATAATGTGATGCAAAGGGAAAACGGAGCAGAAAGTGAATATACAGCTTACATCTTCTCCGGTGCGGCTGGTGATAAATTAGCATTAGCTCTACAAGCGCTGCCTGGGAAAACGCCAAGAAAAATACACTGCAGCTGTTTTTTGTGGGATGTTCCTCAAATTACAGAGACTCTCTTGTACAAAGCAAATGCCGTTGTTAGTAGGGCGTCTATCGCAAAGGTCAATGCAATTTACCAGGACTGACATGGAAAACAAAAGCCTCACTGAGTATATCTTGAAGTCATTATCAAGCCAAGGAACTACAGGAATCACTGTATGGGAAATGTCACTGTAGCATATTTGATCCTGCGCCACTAAAAGGTTGCTCTGGTGACATTCTGAGCTGAAGGATTCCCATCAAAGCATGTGCAGTCTTTAATGGGAGAAAAGACCTGTTGCTACTTCCGATTCAGCGCATTTCAAAAATGAACATTTCTGTCATTAATTACTCACCCTCATGTCGTTCCAAACCCATAAGGCTTTCATTCATCTTCGAAAAACAAATTATGATCTTTTTGATGAAATCTGAGAGCTATCACTTTGATGCTTCAAAGAGTTCATAAAGAGATCATAAAACTAATCCATATGAATTATGAACATTGAATTTGGGCTTTTTTATTCTTGTTTTGAAGATGAACGAAAGGTTTGGAATGACATGAGGGTGAGTAAATTATGACAGAATTCTCATTTTTTAGCTGAACTCTCCTTTTAGAGATGTAGTTTAAAAAAACAATATACTAATGTAGACGGTGGGCCGAGGGGAGATATCGTGTTTTCAGACGATCTGTGGGGATGGATAACCCAGTTTTTTATATATAACCACCACACTTCTCAAGAAAGCAAATAAAAATTGTTACCACTCACAAACTTTGCACATTACTATAATATCGGTAACTTTCTCCAGGTTATTTTCCCGGCGAATAGAGCAGGCGGGGGGTGTCCGTGTGGGGTCCGACAATAGAAACACATTATTACTCCGTGCACGGTCAGAATCAAAGCTCTTACTGGGAGTCGCTTCTCTTCAGCTCTGAGAGTGAAAGGAATATTAGGTAATGGAAAAAGGCAGTTTAAAAGACAGTAAATGAAGGAAAGAAAGAACTGTGTCTGTTTCCGTTCACTAGTGCTATTTGACCTGCAACATGTATCGAGTCTCTGGCCTGGAGAGAATCACCTGAATCAATTTGACAGTTGCCTGAGGCAACAGAGGAAAATATTCAGATATGTTGAAGAACGATAGTGCATAGCTTGTATTGGCCAAACTATGCGAAGAAAGACTGAGCCTAAAGCAACACCTGAGCTTTTGTGTGAGCTGATCCTCAGAATGCCTGAGGCGATCGGACACCGGCTCTTTGAGCTCGCAATGGGTTATATTGCTTCAGGCCAAACTGAACTACCTCCAACAAAAACACTTTTTGGGGATTTATCCAATGCTGGTATGAAGATATAGAGGTTTGTATTTTTGCAACCATTTTTATCTGAATTTTATTACATGCAAAGACTTTTATTTATTTTTTGTCCGCTTGGGTAGGATTATGGGTAAATTAAGAGAAATATATATATATATATATTTGCAATTAAATACTTCACATACTAAAAAAAAGTGAAACAGTACTCATAATGCAACAATATACATTGAATGTCACATTGCATCTTGTTTCCATCTAATTACCTTATAGGAAACAAAAATATTATTTTGCGTAATTTGGGATTTTTTTCTACTTGCCCAGTGGTTCAAATTTTTACTCGCCCTGCAATTTTCAAAATGGGCCTAGTTATTGTCTTCATTGTTTTTGACCCATACACTTTATAAATACAGTTGTGACACCAAAAACTACTAGCCTTACTCATATACATTTCACGTATTGTTAAAGACAAGTAACCTGTCAGTAATAAAATAGGAACAAATAATCAAATTACGAGCAATAGCACAAATACAATAGAAAAAACATACAAATAAAATAAACACTGTTTTTTAGGTAAGTCTCACAGTAATGTTCAGGTATAAATTAAATATAGATTCATCCTTATTATAGTACAAAAGTATTTCAGTTAAGAGCAGTGAGTGATTTCTTTGTCCTTTGTTGTTTGATTAAAAGTAAAACCCAGACAGCAGCAGGTTTATAAGGCTGCTGTCTCTTTAAGAGCTGCACGGATCCAATACACTGATACACGTGTTTTATTTCTCAACTGTTTATATCCACTTAAGATATAACAGACCACTTTTACTACTCATTTTTGACACAATTTTGTGTGCATGTGTCTTTTCAAGCGCAAGAAGACGTGAAAGAGAGCTTCAGCATTCACACGCGGTCTGAGAAGCGGCTCGTGTGTTTCAGGTGTGCGCACACAAAACTTCTCACTATTGAATTGAGTTCTCTTTCACATATTCTTGTGCTTGAATTTTTTAATTAAAAGACTTAAAAACACGAGAAAATGATCAATTTTTGGCGATGCAGCACTGGCCCGATCGGGGAAGCTTTAAGACTAAAATGATGTAATTCATGGACTTGATATGTTTTGTTGAGCATCACTTATTGACTCATACTTGCTTGATTTGACAAAAGCGCAATTGAACCACAGTAAAAGAATGACCTAGAAAGTCGGTGGACAAAAGGAACTGGCAACAGCACAATGCTTTTAGTCTTTCAGACTCTTCTTTATGTTGGGTGACATTTCTTGTTTTTCACTTCAGTAGCTTTTCCTGGTCATTCCCTGTTTGCTCTGTGTTTGTGAGCTGGAGCGTCTTTACCGATGAATGCATCCATTCTTGAACTTCAGAGCTTTCCTCTGTGATTTCTAATAGCGTCGGCATTTTGAGAGCACCTGCAGTGGTACAAGACTGCAATTCTTTAAGAGCATCATTGATTCGACCCACACTTGACTTTGTTGAGCCCTCTTTAATTGTCTGAACTCTTCATTTGCTCTGCAGTGCAGATAGAGTTTGTCAAAGCCGATAGATATTATCTATTTGCTTGCCTCATCTGAGGCATGTTGGAAGTCAACCCTGGTGTTTGTCGAGACAGAGCCTAACAGCCGCATCCTGCACTCGCTGTAGGCAAGACAGTGAAGACTGACTAATGCCCAGGTTTAGATAAAAGCTTCTCTCCAGATCACTACATTTCAGCTTTGCAATAGAGGAGAAATGGCCCCCGACTGAGCCTGGGTTCTCCCAAGGTTTTTTTTTTTCTGCATTAGGTCACCTGATGGAGTTTTAGGACACCAGTAGGTCACTTGATGGAGTTTTAGGACACCAGTAGGTCACCTGATGGAGTTTAGGACACCAGTAGGTCACTTGATTGAGTTTTAGGACACCAGTAGGTCACCTGATGGAGTTTTAGGACACCAGTAGGTCACCTGATGGAGTTTTAGGACACCAGTAGGTCACTTTATTGAGTTTTAGGACACCAGTAGGTCACCTGATGGAGTTTAGGACACCAGTAGGTCACCTGATGCAGTTTTAGGACACCAGTAGGTCACCTGATGGAGTTTTAGGACACCAGTAGGTCACCTGATGGAGTTTTAGGACACCAGTAGGTCACCTGATGGAGTTTTAGGACACCAGTAGGTCACTTTGAGTTTTAGGACACCAGTAGGTCACCTGATGGAGTTTAGGACACCAGTAGGTCACCTGATGCAGTTTTAGGACACCAGTAGGTCACCTGATTGAGTTTTAGGACACCAGTAGGTCACCTGATGGAGTTTTAGGACACCAGTAGGTCACCTGATGGAGTTTTAGGACACCAGTAGGTCACTTTATTGAGTTTTAGGACACCAGTAGGTCACCTGATGGAGTTTAGGACACCAGTAGGTCACCTGATGCAGTTTTAGGACACCAGTAGGTCACCTGATGGAGTTTTAGGACACTAGTAGATCACCTGATGGAGTTTGGGACACCAGTAGGTCACCTGATGGAGTTTTAGGACACCAGTAGGTCACTTGATGGAGTTTTAGGACACCAGTGGTCACCTGATGGAGTTTTAGGACACCAGTAGGTCACCTGATGGAGTTTTAGGACACCAGTAGGTCACTTTATTGAGTTTTAGGACACCAGTAGGTCACCTGATGGAGTTTAGGACACCAGTAGGTCACCTGATGCAGTTTTAGGACACCAGTAGGTCACCTGATGGAGTTTTAGGACACCAGTAGGTCACCTGATGGAGTTTTAGGACACCAGTAGGTCACCTGATGGAGTTTTAGGACACCAGTAGGTCACTTTATTGAGTTTTAGGACACCAGTAGGTCACCTGATGGAGTTTAGGACACCAGTAGGTCACCTGATGCAGTTTTAGGACACCAGTAGGTCACCTGATTGAGTTTTAGGACACCAGTAGGTCACCTGATGGAGTTTTAGGACACCAGTAGGTCACCTGATGGAGTTTTAGGACACCAGTAGGTCACTTTATTGAGTTTTAGGACACCAGTAGGTCACCTGATGGAGTTTAGGACACCAGTAGGTCACCTGATGCAGTTTTAGGACACCAGTAGGTCACCTGATGGAGTTTTAGGACACTAGTAGATCACCTGATGGAGTTTGGGACACCAGTAGGTCACCTGATGGAGTTTTAGGACACCAGTAGGTCACTTGATGGAGTTTTAGGACACCAGTAGGTCACCTGATGGAGTTTTAGGACACCAGTAGGTCACCTGATGGAGTTTAGGACACCAGTAGGTCACCTGATGGAGTTTTAGGACACCAGTAGGTAACCTGATGGAGTTTTAGGACACCAGTAGGTCACCTGATGGAGTTTTAGGACACCAGTGGGTCACCTGATGGAATTTAGGACACCAGTAGGTCACTTGATGGAGTTTTAGGACACCAGTAGGTCACCTGATGGAGTTTTAGGACACCAGTAGGTCACCTGATGGAGTTTAGGACACCAGTAGGTCACCTGATGGAGTTTTAGGACACCAGTAGGTCACCTGGTGGAGTTTTAGGACACCAGTAGGTCACCTGATGGAGTTTTAGGACACCAGTGGGTCACCTGATGGAATTTAGGACACCAGTAGGTCACCTGATGGAGTTTTAGGACACCAGTAGGTCACCTGATGGAGTTTTAGGACACCAGTAGGTCACCTGATGGAGTTTTAGGACACCCGTAGGTCACCTGATGGAGTTTTAGGACACCAGTGGGTCACCTGATGGAATTTAGGACACCAGTAGGTCACCTGATGGAGTTTAGGACACCAGTAGGTCACCTGATGGAGTTTTAGGACACCAGTAGGTCACCTGATGGAGTTTTAGGACACCAGTGGGTCACCTGATGGAATTTAGGACACCAGTAGGTCACCTGATGGAGTTTAGGACACCAGTAGGTCACCTGATGGAGTTTTAGGACACCAGTAGGTCACTTGATGGAGTTTTTCGGCTCCTTGCCACTGTTGCCTTTGGCTTGCTCAGTTGGGGATTTTAAAATTAATTAACCAATCATTAATACCATTGATCAGCCCTACCAAACGTGGATGTTTTTCCACTAAGAAACAAACATTGTTATGTTATTTTGATTGATACTGTGAAGCTGCTTTGATACAATCTATATTGTGAAAAGCGCTATATAAATATACTTGACTTGACTGGATGGCATTCTTCTTTAGAAATCTACTTGTCTAATTTAAGTTCAGAATGATGAATAAAAAATGAGGGAATCAAGAAAAATTGACTGGAGATTTAATTGATAATAGCATACTGCCATGCTGCTTTTCTTTCTCTGCAGTATTTAGTGTCAATTTTCTTTGTTCATGGAATATCCGGATGATCAAGATCAGTGGATCTAAAAAAAAATCACTCCAAGACCCCAATTGTCAACAACAATATTCGAAAGCCCCCTAGCCCTGTTTTTTTTTCAAAACCAAATTTATATATATATATATATATATATATATATATATATATATATATATATATATATATATATATATATATATATATATATATATATATATTTTTTAACATTACTTTTCCAGGTCTAGAAATCACACTTTTAAAATTAGTCTACATCACACATCCAGCTTTTCCAAGGCTGTTCAGGCAAATCTGCTTTTTTCTCAAACAGGAATTTTTTTTCTCTTTTCAGATTTTTTTTCTTCTCTTTTCAGACTGTCTGCTCTATTAACGGCAAGTGATCATATAAGTTTGTTTGTGTCCAGACATAACCAATCTATCTGCATGGGTTGCTTTGGTAACGACAGGCGTACCCATGTATGTGACGAGTCTTTAAAAAAAGGTGTAGGATAAATGGAGGTGCATCATCTCGCTCTCCAAATAAGCACCCTGTCGAGTCGTGGTGCAGAGGAAACTGGAATATATTTGTTCTGTGCTGTGTCACGGCCGAAATCTTTAGACATGCCGTTTGAAGACTGTATAAATACTTACACCATTTCCGTCAATAGTTTTGACATTACTGATGTGTGTTGCATTGAGAGTGACGCAAAAGACCATTTGAAATTTGATTTGAGCTGCCAGAGTGTCCACACTGAGACACATCTGTACAAATCTGATTGGAATCACATTTCAAACCACCTCCAAATGTGTTTTGAATCACTGGAAAAAAATTTTTTTATATATCATATGCTCTTCTGCTCTCAAGACTTTCAAAACCCCATCTGGATAAAATCACTGCTGGCAGTCTGAACATCTCTGCCCAAGACTGTGTGAATCCGGGTTCTTCAACAGAAACTTGAAGAAACTTAAAGTAAATAATATCTTGATTTTTATTTGTCTATTGCTTATTTTAATGCTTGTTTTGTCTTATTTTAAGACCAGTTCACACAAAGAACGATAACTTTAATGATAATTATATTAGCATCTACACCAAAGCCCGATGATGTTCTGTGTATTCTAAGTGTGTGCTGCAGCTTTGTTATATTTTGCTTTAAATGCTTGAGCTGTTTAAAGGGATACTCTACTGGATTTTCATATTAAACTATGTTATTCCCTTAACTAAGACGAGTTGATACACCTCTCTCGTCTCAGTGCGTGCACTAAATCGCTCTGTCTTGCGGCGAAACGTTGTTAGCACTTAGCTTAGCCCAGTTCATTCAATACGTGCCAAGCAGAGAAGCGACCAAACACCTCCACGTTTTCCCTATTTAAATACAGTTACTCGAGTAGTGTAACTCGACCTAGGACGGTGACACAAAATAAAACGTTGCGCTTTTCTAAGCGTGTAAAATGGATAACTATATTGTATGGCGGAATACCATAGCAAGTGCTTGGGAGCACTTCGACTCGGCGCAGTAATATCATCACTCGTGAAAAATCCTCTCACCTATTCTATTGACGGAAATGAGAGGGAGGAGGAGAGGGAGCGGGGGCCGGGGAGAGGATTCTTCACGAGTTTCGCCGCAAGACAGAGCGATTTAGTGCACGCACTGAGACGAGAGAGGTGTGTATCAACTCGTCTTAGTTAAGGGAATAACATAGTTTAATATAAAAAACCAGTAGAGTATCCCTTTAAGTCAGGTGGATTCTGATTGGCTGCCAGAAAAAATCATTCTGAAATCGAACGATGTTGTTCCTCTGTGTGTCGCTATCATCACAGTTGTCGTTTGAAATGTCCTATTATCATAGATTTAGAACAGTTATTACAACTTTAGTTAAGGC
>CM060639.1:24303268-24330768 GCA_030578275.1 Meda fulgida
TCATACGAGGAGATATTTAACAAAATACAACAGCCTGTCAGGCTTGAAAGCCCTCATGTGGTTTCAGACCTATTGGGTAAAACGGGGCTAAAGCAGTGCAAAGTTGATTCTGTGCTCATTTAATCTAATATATTTTTTTAAAGTAGCAAATGAGAATCGCTAAAATGATTGAATATATTTAGAAACCATCAAATCATTAAAAGGTCATCTTAATGATGTTTGGTTTTGTTCAGCATAATTAAAGCAAAAGTTTTTCAATATGTAAAAATGTTGAATATGTAAAAGCATGGTATTTAGGGCAAAATGTATAATAATTAACATAAAACAGCTGACTTTTCCATTTGTTGACATGACATGGTTAGATTCAGTTGGTAATATCATATATTAAGTTGGATGTCCATCTTAAGAGATAATCACCATATTTATAATGAAACCATCATATTTAAAAATATGATAATAATCATATCATATAATAAAATGTTTATTGTTACTACTGTAAATGTTTTTTAAATCATCGTGGGATCTTTACTTCTTTAAACAATTATTTCTTTAAAAAAAATTAATGACAGTATATTTATTGAACAGAAATGTTATTATCAAAATAAACAGATTAAAGTACAAACTTTGCTAAAGGGATTGTTTGATAAAGCATTAACTTAGATATTATTCAAAACATATTGTTTTACCTATTTGTATAAATAATTGCTACCTCATTCATTTATAAGATTTTTAAACAAAACAAACCACTTTTATTATTTATTTTCACACAAAATCTATTGCTCCATCAAAGTTCAATAGAAACGTATATATTTTTCTGCAATCACACTACGGGAGATAAGAAAAGCTCATTTTTCTCAAGGTGTGCCGTTAGCCCCGTTGTACCCTATGATTGTCTTTCTTCTGTGGAACATGAATTAATTTTCAGTTTGGAGGGAACTATCCCTTTAAGAATATAAAAGAGCTGCCAGTTTCCTCTTTTCTGTGTGTTAAATATGGATGAATACTTTCTTCTCTTTGTACTGAAGGTCTGAAGGACAAGCATAGAAATCATCTCAGTCCTCATGAGCGCATCAGCTGTGATGTCCAGCTCTCCTCGTGTAAGCGTTCGCCAGAGCTCGGCACAGCGAGCGGTCAGGTCAATAGGTGGAGTCATTTATTTTCTTGGAGGAAATAAATTCATTTTGCTCTACACAAAGATCATCCTTGATCACGCGCATACATATAATCTTTCACTTCATAAACCACAAGCGGGGAAGGAAGATGTAGCTCGGAAACAAAAATATGACAGGCACGTCCAGCGATATAAAAACAACAAACACACAGAAAAGACATAAATAAGCAATGATGGTGGGCAATGTTTACTTGGCTAGAGAAGAGATGGCAGATATGCTATCAGAAAACTCTACGCCTGGCTCGAAAAACAAAGAAAAAGAGCAGCGAGGATCTTTTCAGTTCATTTTGATCTGTAGTGAAAAGTAGTAAATCTAGTGAACCTGAATGCAGATTTGCAACATTAAAGTCTGAGCGGGGGTGGACTGTATAGGCTTGACTTGATTAGAACAAATCAATATTATAAAGGGATGTCAACATCATTCTTTTTCATTTAAGTTAGATAAAGAGAATGATATTTATGCTGCAACATTGTCTGATGTTTTAAGAAGAAGAAACCCAGAAGCCACATGTTCAGTTACACACAGCTGATATTCTACAACAAACCAAGTGACTATACCTGTCATCCAAACATACTTCAGTCTCTTCGGTGTCTGCTTTGCATCAGGAGATGTCTATGAACAGCCCATGATACAGACTACGTTTCACACAAACCCCAGTGTGCCGTGTTTTATTCCTGGATATGAAGTGTTTGTATTGAGAAACTGTGTTATGATGGTCCCCTGACTGAGCCACGTTTCCCCCAAGGTTTCTTTTCTCCATTTCTGTCACTTATGCAGTTTGGGTTTCTTGCCACTATCGCCTTTTGGCTTGCTTTAGTTGGGGACAGTTAATATTCAGCAATATAGATGCTTTAACTGTTAGCATACAGGTTGATTGAACTTAAAAAATGCATGGAAACTAAGATTTCAATAGTGCTTAATTAAAAACTCTTAGTTCAATGAACTAAAAAAAAGTAATTAAACGCTGTGGAAATTTTAAGTACATTAAACTTAAAAAAAAAAAAGTTTCAACAAGACAAATTTAACTTTTTTAGGGCAATGAGTTTCCATACATTTTTTAAGTTCAATCAACCTGTATGGGCTTACAGTGTAGATGAATTGAACTAATTTTTGATAATCTTTACAGTAATAAAATGGAACTGAATTAACACGGAACTGACCTCAGCTAAACAACGACACCATTTTCTTTTTAGTGTTTGCATCATTAAATAATTATTTTTTTCTGCTTTATCCCTGTAAAGATGCCATGAAAGAATCTGTATTGTAAAACATTTATCTAAATAAAGGTGACTTGATTTTTGAATAGACAGTCTGAGGTGATCTCTAAGGTCAAGCAGAAGAGAACGGAGCACAAGTGTGAATACATTTGCTGTTTTGCTAAATGATATTTGGCTTGTAGAGAAGTGTGTTATTTCCAGGAAATATTATATTTATGAGATGAACACCACCACAATGGAACAACAGTGGAAATCTCTGGATTTTCTTTAAGCCCCGATCTCTATGTGTCGGTGAGAAACATGGCAGAGTGCCACAATACCTGTATTTACCAGTGACTTTGTCAGGCTTTTTTATTTGCAACAAAACAAGGTATTTGTCAGCACAAAATATAATAGCATTGAAATATAACAATATAGTATATACGATAAAGTTTACAGTTGCTATATAAAATAATTAAAAACATAAAAAGCAGAACAAACGCAACATCATTGCAACTTTCAAGGCCCAGAAAGGTAGTAACAACTTAATCCAAAAATTTCACTGTTTACTACGTGATCAGTGTAGGAGACTCACACAGAAGAGAATAAATTCTTCAATAAAATACAAAAAGTATTCTCGCCGCTTTATAACATTAAGGTTGAACCACCGTAGTCACATAGAATGAAGGTCTTACGGGTTGGGAACGACATGAGGGTGAGTCATTTCAATTCCTTTTTGGGTGAACTAACCACCATCTTGCTCCAACGAAAGTGACTTGAATGCACCTGATATCTTTAAAAAAAAAAAAAAAAAAAAAAAAAAAAAAAAAAGACTGCCAAAACACTTTAGATTCATGGGGAAACTTCTGCATGACCATGCAATCACTTTTCTCCAGGAAAATAAAAAAATAAATAAAAACAATAATTCCTTTGGTTACAGTTCATTGATCATGTGTCTTTAATGGAACTGAATTTTTCTATTAATAATAATGTCATGATTATGTTCTGTTTCGTTTTCATGGTTTTCCTGTGTTCCCTGTTTCCTGATTTCTCATTTCTAGTTGTCATAGTTTCTAATTGATTTGCGCACCTGTTTCTCATTGTAGTGAGAGAACATGTAGTTTTTTATCTTTTAGAAGACTTTACATTTCATTCTGCATCACACGTGTTGGACTATACCTGACAAATAATCATTGTTCAGCCAACAGGTAGTCCTGCCCCAAACTAACACCACCAGTTACACCCGAAGTCGATAGGCTGAAGTTTTTACACTCTTCAGGAAGTCAATCTACAAATGGCTTAAAATCATCACTGCATATTAAACTAGGACAGAAAGAAATACTTTGACATCTGAAAATTGACACATTTGAGAGTATTTCTTTCAATTTGTCTCGCACATCCTGGAGTAAAATGTTAACACACACCCATAAATCTCAGTGGCTATAAACTAATGGGCATGAAATCCTGCGGAAAACATTTCTTTTTCTTGAGGCAGTCTGCTTCAACAGAACCCATTCTTACATTGGTGGCACAGTTCAGCGAGTTCAGAAACACAATGGACCGTTTTTACACACTGACCTCTATAAACCAGTTCCTCTGTGAGAGCCAAACTGAAAGAGTGACATTGTGATATTTCATATAAAGGAGCAAAGTGAACATAATGGAAAGCATGAGAGTTTCTTCCACTGATTTTTTTCCTCCTCCAAAACCTCCAAAAATTCAGGCAAGGGCTGTCAGCATTCTTGTGTGCAAATGGAAACCAGACACCGGGATAGTCTGCCGATGCCTCGAGGGAAAACACAAGAACCCTCAAACTCTGTAATTAGCTTATGACTGACTTTCACAAACATTAATCCTTGAATTCAGAAAAAAAATGAAAGCCATTAATCTAGGAATTACCGAGCTAACATGCATTACATTTACTCTAGTTATTCCATCTGTGAGACAGATTTACAAACCAAACAAACAGTGAAAGCCATTAAACTTGTTACAGATTTTAACATGCTTAGTTTGTCCAGGATGCAACTTAAAACATAAAAACTAATTTATTCTGCTCAATATCTTTCTAATACAATGTGGAAACACAGCAGCTAAACTTAAACAATGCAACTAAGCCTTCCTGAGCCTTTAAGCTTCATATTTCTCTTGCAAGCAAGAGTGCTTTCAGTTTCGTAAGCAAACGTGATGCCAGATGGCCAGTTCTGAAATGAGCTTTGTGGACCTTTTTCAATGCACTCGATTCCTTCATATAGGCCTGTCGTTTTTATGCTTCGGTGCTACTTGAAGACAGCTAACTCCTCGATCTACTCATGCTGTGTGCACTGATGCATGCGCAAGCTTTTTGTGTACAGGGTTTCATTACTTTTTCAGGTGTACATGAATAATGGATCAAGATTTTAAAGGATTAGTTCACTTCAGAATTAACATTTCCAAGGTAATGCTTGGCCCATTGCAGAGCTAGTGCAAGATGAGGATTTGTGTTTAAAAAGCACAGGTTTGAAAACCTTTACACTCGTTGTACCCAGTCAATGTTTGTATCCCACTGAAGTCCATATATGGAGAAAAATCCTGGAATGTTTTTCTCAAAAATATTAATTTCTTTTCAACTGAAGAAAGAAAGAAAGACATGAACATCATGGATGACATGGGGACGAGTAAATTATCAGGACATTTTAAGAAATTAAAACAAGAAAAAAACTTACATTATACACTTGGATTATTAAATGAATACCTTTAAAATATTATTAAATGAATACCTTTAAAATATTTAATTTGTTACATCTAACATTTTTGGTATAATGTTTGTGTTAAATTATTTTTGTGATAATCATACTAAATGAGTTTTTAAAATATTCAAACTGTTTTGCACTTGGAGAACTTTTTGTATTTAAATAAATATGCCGTACACGTACATATTATTTCAAATTCACAGAGCACCATGTTAAACTATTTAGATGGGAATGTGCCAGAGGCTGTACACCTATGTGACCAACATTTTCATAAACCTCCTTTCAAGCCATGTTATTATTTTACAAGCATATCCACTGGAGCACAACCCTGCAGTGCATCATGTTACACAGGAGTTGTGAAGGGTTAAGAGTAGATGTTTTCGAGCGGGGTGAAGACGACCAGCTGCCACCTGCTCCGCTCTGAGACTCCCTCTGGCATTTCATACATTAGGGCACATTTAGCATGGAGATCGTTCTCTGCTTGGCCATGTGTTGAGGATGTGAGAGAGGACTTCAGCGTGACCAAGCTGAATATTATCCCGACTCTGTGGGTGTTCAGCTGTAAGAGATTTCACAGCGTTTCTCACCTTTGTGGTATGTCTAACCCCATGACCCGGAATATCCCTCCAACTTGTACATTTAAACATAACAGTACACTTAATATTATTAAACAGTATTACAATAGGTATTGTTATAATAAATATTAGCATAAAAGAATTGTGCATTAGGACCCACTTTATATTAAATTCCCCCTGTGGTGAAAATCCAAGTTTTTAATGATGTTTATATGTCTATGTGGTGTTTTTAATATGCTTTAAGACACACATGTGTAAGTTCATAAGTCGACAGCATTGCTGAGTATTTTCTGCTTAAAACTGCAGTGAACCAAAGACAGTCTCAAAAACACGGCTTGAAATCGCTGGTGTTTCTGACGTCACAAACGACCTTGTAACCAATCAGATCAACGTGTGATCGTCAACCAGTGGATCTCTGAGGGAGTGAGTGAGTGGAGGCGGGGCTCATTTACATATTCAAAGAACCGCGTATACTAAATGAGGCAAGGGTGTCGAGTTACATTCATTCAAGCTATCTTAAGGTATGAAGAAATGTTTTTCAAGGAAAGAACATTTAAATATGTAATTTTGATGATCAAAGAAGAGTTTTAAGAAATGTATAAAATGATTGACTACAGGGAGACTTTAACTGTCTTTAACTACTGTGTACTAACATTTAAATTGATCATATGATACACAGCAAGTATTGTGTAAATACACGTTTTTTAACATTGTACTTATAGTGTATTTAAAAAATACCTCCATGTATTTACTGATGTAATTAATTTCTGTAATTGGATCTTTAATTAAAGTGGTGAACCTTCCCTTACTCCTTAAACCTACCCTTAAACCCACCCATACCACTAAACCTGTCCTAACCTCCACCTCGATAGCAGCACAAGTGTTTTGCACAATAAGTACACTGTATCCAAAATTGTTCTTTTTGAAGACACCTAATATAAATTGGGACTGCATGGACATTCCTAAAACTACATTCATTATAATAAGTATTATAATTAACTTCAAAACAAGCTCAACTACTCATTATATTATTTGATTAAAAAATCTTGCAATTATATTAGATGCTTAATAAGAAATTGCCATCAGCATAATAGCAGCTGGGAGACATTGTTCCGAAGCAATGGAGTGACAGCATAACACGCCTCTGGTGTATTGGCTGGCATTCTTGTGGTATTATACTTTTTTTTTTAAAACTTGATTTCAACAATTTTGTTTCTAAAAATGTATCCATATTCATTTTTCAAATACGTCAGCACAGGTGGGGTTTTCAGCACATTGTATACGTATGTATAAATCATGCTATGCCCTTATCTATGTAGATAAATAATTATTATTTACCTATTTGGTGATTGTATTATAATTGTGCTAAAATATTGTCCCACTCGCGCTCATTCAATGACCTTGTGCTACACACAGCATATATTCCTAGTGTTCTGGGGGTATATGATAGAGTTTGGTGAAAAGAAAACTGAAATGTTATGTATTATTTAACAAAAATCCTGACCTTGGCCATTGGTCTTCTGTACATGTCTACGCGAGGTGTGCATTTGTGATATCAGCACTGCAGTTCACACTCCATCTTGCCAAGAAAAAGCACACAATTTGTAAGAAATCAAGATTAACAAAAATGTGACATGAAATACAATACATATACCTTCTTCTCTGAGGTGAATATATCCTTTTTGTTCATCGTAATGAAGTTACAGCGTTCACATCTCTTCACAACTGTCATTCTGACTGACATCAGACAAAAAGAGTTCAGGTCCGGAGATATTTAACTCAGTGAAGAAAGATTATTATACACAGATTATACAAGATTATTATACACAGATTATTTGGGGGGATTTAGACGCATGTCATTTGTCATTTCTCACAACTAGTGTGCTTTTTCTGGGCGAGACAGTGTGTATTGCGGTGCTGACAGGGTCTCATGAATGCCCACGTCGAAGACCAACAGACAAGGTCAGGATTTTTGTTACATAATCCATTAAATTTTAGTTAGTTTTGGACCAAACCCTATCTATCCCTATCAACTAATGCAGATGGTAAACAGAATCTTATTTAAAAATATGACTTTTCTACTGATCAGCAGTTATTCAGCACCAAGTGATGGAGAAACACTATATAATCAGTGTATCTGCAGAGTTTTTTCAATTCAAATTTAAGACTGTTTAAGGCCTCCACATATAAAATTAATACTTTGTCCATATACTCTCTATCTCTCAAAAAAAAGTGTTAGAGTGGTACCCTTTGAAAAAGTACATCTTTGTAAAGTACCTTATTTACCCTTAAAGGCCCACTGAAGCTTTGTATGATGCATTGACATAATTTCCACTGAAACAGGAAGCTAAGGCGAGACATATTAAATGGCTCCTCCCGCTTTTCAAATAGTCAATAGTGTTTACCTCACAGACTGCGAGTTGTACTTGACAGCACCCTGGAAGCGGGTCCGAGCGCTGATGACACGTAGGATTCAAATAATAGTAGAGGTGTAAATAAATTCTAGCCATTTAATTCCTAACCAATGTACAGTTGAGAATAAAAAACGGAATAAAACCAGAGCAACCGAACAAACATCTCCAACTAGTATCGTAATTTTGTTTTAAAAAGTGGGTGGGACAGGTGTGTGTGGGGGGGGATGAGGTTGCAATAGAATGCTAAGAATAATGTACAATATTAGCCTAGAATTCTAGACGCACCCTAGCGGCAGCACATTTTATTTTGCAGCCAGTGTCGTCTAGCAACTCTCCGTTGGCTTGCGAGCTGGAAAAACCAAACTGTAGTCAGGCCAATCACATCGTGTATAGAGTCGGCGGGCGGGGTTAACATAATGACGGCAGAGTTGCGATGGTTACGCGTGAATTCCATCACTAGAAAACAAAGAAGATGCTGGTGCCGCTGGCGAACAGCGGTCCTTCAAATCGGCTTTGGCCGCGACTCTGGAAGACTTGGAGTTAAGCTTTTCTCTGAGAAAAGAACAAAGAACGGCACTGAAGTCCGTCGCTCTGACTACGTCACCTTCTTCATTGCTCTGGTTGGTTGTAGCGCTATCCTATTGCGTGCAGAGGGAATTTGAAAGACAATGGTTTATCCCACCCCTCGGATTAAGCCCTGCCAATGGTGTACTCCCAGAACATCTTGATGTGGGCCTGGCTTGTCAGGCTACTACAATATTACAATAACAATTTTCAGAAAAAATAACATTACAATGTCCAGAAATCAATTTCAATAGTACTTTGGGTTTAATTTGCCATTTAATGAGATCTACTGTACTAATATAAAGGTCCTTCTCAAAAAATTAGCATATTGTGATAAAGTTCATTATTTGCCAATATGTAATGATAAAAATTAAACTTTCATATATTTTAGATTCATTGCACACCAACTGAAATATTTCAGGTCTTTTATTGTTTTAATACTGATGATTTTGGCATACAGCACATGAAAACCCAAAATTCCTGTCTCAAAAAATTAGCATATTTCATCCGACCAATAAAATAAGTCTTTTTAATACAAGAAAAAAAAAGTCAACCTTCAAATAATTATGTTCAGTTATGCACTCAATACTTGGTCGGGAATCCTTTTGCAGAAATGACTGGTTCAATGCGGCGTGGCATGGAGGCAATCAGCCTGTGGCACTGCTGAGGTGTTCTGGAGGCCCAGGATGCTTCGAGAGCGGCCTTAAGCTCATCCAGAGTGTTGGGTCTTGCGTCTCTCAACTTTCTCTTCACAATATCCCACAGATTCTCTATGGGGTTCAGGTCAGGAGAGTTGTCGGGCCAATTGAGCACAGTAATACCATGGTCAGTAAACCATTTACCAGTGGTTTTGGCACTGTGAGCAGGTGCCAGGTCGTGCTGAAAAATGAAATCTTCATCTCCATAAAGCTTTTCAGCAGGTGGAAGCATGAAGTGCTCCAAAATCTCCTGATAGCGAGCTGCATTGACCCTGCCCTTGATAAAACACAGTGGACCAACACCAGCAGCTGACATGGCACCCCAGACCATCACTGACTGTGGGTACTTGGCACTGGACTTCAGGCATTTTGGCATTTCCTTCTCCCCAGTCTTCCTCCAGACTCTGGCACCTTGATTTCTGAACGACATGCAACCACTGAGCAACAGTCCAGTGCTGCTTCTCTGTAGCCCAGGTTAGGCGCTTCTGCCGCTGTTTCTGGTTCAAAAGTGGCTTGACCTGGGGAACGCGGCACCTGTAGCCCATTTCCTGCACACGCCTGTGCACGGTGGCTCTGGATGTTTCTACTCCAGACTCAGTCCACTGCTTCCGCTGGTCCCCCAAGGTCTGGAATCGGTCCTTCTCCACAATCTTCCTCAGGGTCCGGTTACCTCTTCTCGTTGTGCAGCGTTTTTTGCCACACTTTTTCCTTCCCACAGACTTCCCACTAGGGGCCTTGATACAGCACTCTGGGAACAGCCTATTTGTTCAGAAACGTCTTTCTGTGTCTTACCCTCTTGCTTGAGGGTGTCAATGATGGCCTTCTGGACAGCAGTCAGGTCGGCAGTCTTACCCATGATTGCGGTTTTGAGTAATGAAACAGGCTGGGAGTTTTTAAAAGCCTCAGGAATCTTTTGCAGGTGTTTAGAGTTAATTAGTTGATTCAGATGATTAGGTTAATAGCTCGTTTAGAGAACCTTTTCATGATATGCTAATTTTTTGAGACAGGAATTTGGGGTTTTCATGAGCTGTATGCCAAAATCATCAGTATTAAAACAATAAAACACCTGAAATATTTCAGTTGGTGTGCAATGAATCTAAAACATATGAAAGTTTAATTTTTATCATTACATTATGAAAAATAATGAACTTTATCACAATATGCTAATTTTTTGAGAAGGACCAGTATATTGTTAGTGCCAAGAATTTTCACGTGAATAAATTTTCATGACTGAAGCTTATACTTTAATGGGCTAGTGGTATTACTCTTGCCAAGAGTGTCAGAGGTTCTTGGGTTCTAATCCGCACTTGTATCGGGTTTTTTTCTCATCAGAACCGAATATGTTTATCAGTGGTTGTATATCAAGCAGGGACACGTTTGTGTGCATTTTGTTTTGTGATTTCACCGGAACGATTAGTCTCCGCAACGGCGATAGATTGAAGCGCTTGCGTGTGAAGAGAAAACTGCATCCGCGCCACTGATAGCAGCGGCAGTGAGCTCAGCAGCTTGATTTCAAAAACAACACATTTCAGTGCTAGAAAGACTCTTATTTGACTAACAAACTAAATTAATGGCCTTCTAGTTAAAGGTGATCTAAGTAACTTTTTACCTTAACAGCTTCGGAGTCAGTGGAATGGTTATATTACTTATTTCGGGTTGAATGGTGGTGGTTTCGCACCCCCCTGGTGCCCGAGAGCGGAAAAACCCCACTTGTAACTTTGGGCCGGCGGGCCGCCTAAACGGATTGCTTGATGGCACTGCACACGTACACGCCCCCTTTCAAGCACCGGCTAGCTATAAGCAAAGGGCATTAATAGATTGAGTTATGGCTGAGCCTGTAAAAAAGAAGCAGAAAGCTAGGAAATCTTTGTAGGAGGACCAACGAAAGAGGAAACGCGAGACTGACCGAGCAAGAAGTCAGACACGAGTAAATATCGTAGCGGCTTTTTCAGAATGGCTTGAACTGAGAGAAACAGAAGCCTGCAAATCTGATGCTGACTTGGCCTTCTTGCTGTAAGTATCTTTGGAGTAAACTGTGTTTAATATTTAAATTTCAAGTAATTGTGACCTCAGGACGTTTGCTATTGTCTGTGAAGGTTTTTATTGATCGCTGTCTGTTACGGGCTTACTAGTACGCTAGATACTATAACTTTGATGTTAACAATGTCATTAGCAAACACGTTTGATTTCTGTAGTTGTTTTGCCGTTCCTCTGTTTTTTTTTTTTTGTGTAACTTAGTTCGCTAATAAATCAAATTCTTCAAATCAAGACACCGGTGTATCCTACCCGCCTCTAAATGGCTAGTGGAGATTTTGGCTTGATCTAGCTAGATGGATGCTACCCTTCTATTGTCTAATTTAGCTTGCACGTTGCATCCAGGTGTTACTTTGATTTTATTTGGCCCCGGTGTGGCTTTTCTGCAGTGCGCTGTATAGTGTAGAAGCCGATGGCTCACCGATCGCATTCTGTATTGTATTGATCCATAATATGACAGCTGATCAGCTGGGTTGCTCGTGGCGAGGAACAGTTCGTTTTTACAACAGTGTGTTTGAAAGCATTTACTACCAGACACCAGGGGGAGCTAGGGGGAGCTTTGTAGAGAAAAAACACTCAGGGTTGCCTGGTGTCCCTTTAAATGGAGATATTTTGTTTATTTTTATTATGTACATCTGTGCCGCGAGTTGTTTCAAAAAGTGGTCTGGATAATATCAACCCTGGCAAAAACTCTGCGAGGTGTTATCTACGATGGTCGCTTTGGCCAGGTGGTATTTATAGCATAAGGGAAGATGTGATGAGAAGCTGAAGTCTAAGGTGACGTCATACAAATCCGTAACTCATTTTAGCTAAAGTGAGGGACTGTAAGTTTTGAATGCATATATCTCCTAAATGCGAATTTTGTCATTGACTTAGAACACACCAGCTAATTCATAACATTAATCCTAACATATTCATACTAAAAGCTGAAAAACGTAAATTTTGATTTCAGGGGGCCTTTAAAGGGTGATTTTAAATACCTAAATGATACATATTAGAACCTTTTGAAAAGCTACTGTCCCAAAATAAATACAAATATTGTTAGAATGTCCTGGCCAGCTTCTGTGAAAGTAATATGGGTTATCTAGATATACTGTAAACAACCCATCGTTGTTTAATCAATTCAGCATTTAATACGGTACTTCTATGCTCCAATTGTGAAAAGTTAAAAATTATAGCAGCTGACACTTTGACTCTGTATATTAACTTGGTTGTAAGTTCAGTCTGGCAGGTCAAAACTCAGGTAAACAGTCTAAATCAGAGCGGCAGAAGAGTCCTGAGGCCTATACTTTGAGATGAGAGCATGAACCAGCACGCAGGACACAGGAATTTTTACTGTGCCTTGTGGCGACTGGCACCTGAACAAAAGTGTGTTCTAGGGTGCATTCGTGTCAGTAAATGAATGAAAAATAACAGAAGATGGACTACATATGAATATATGTATTGTAGTCTCTGAGATAAAATATGTCAAGACTGATTTACTTGCAATCACAGATTGTTGCATGTGCTGATGCAGACCAAAAAAAAAAAAAAAAGCCAGATTCTGCAAAGCGTGGGAACCACTTTCAAGGAACATTTTTCTTTGTCTGTGACATGAGGTTGAGGATTTAAACTGAGAGTCAATAAATCAACTAACCTGTTTTCTACCATAAACAAGTCATACGTCAATTAAACGTGCTGACATTAGAAGCCATTACAGTAATGAAGACTGTAGTCACAGTGCACTGATAGCAAGTCTGTTTCACATTCAAATCTTTGATGTGCAAAATGCACGGCACTTTGTTTTAAGCTTAACAATTTTTGCCTTGCAGAAGTGCATACCTGCTCCTGTAGAGACCTCATACTTACCGCAAAGCTTTTCAAGTCAGATGTGTATGGGTCATTAATCTCTGTTAGTATAAAGGGCAAAGAGTGATCTTTCTCTTTTAAGATACAGAAAGCAGCGCAATCTGGACCATATCATTAGCCATCAAAGTGGCTATAAGCCTGATTTCCATCTCAGTCAAGAGCCCCTGGCTCTATTCTGACTCTTCTTTGGAGACATTATTGAGGAAAGTCACCTTGGATCACGGTTTCCTGCAGTTACGGCATTTATGATTGCCAACTGAAAATCTGTTTGTTAGGAGTTTGGCGAGATCACTGAGAAAACTAGTATCTCACATATGCCTCATTTTAGATCTCATATGAGATGAGATTACAGAAAACTCCCAAAGAGATTTGCCAAAATTCTGAAGTCCGCGATCAAAAGAGATTTCAAAATTAATTCTAGCATTAAATTCCTCTGCACTGTTATCTTCATGAATTATATAGCTCAAAATGTATGTCAATAATCATCTCATTTGTGTCAAAGTTTACCCCTAAAGAATTTTAGAAGAAATATCTGAGACAAAGACCTCTGGGTCAGATTAAAGTCAGAGCACAGAGTTAGAATAAATAATTGCTCTAAATGTAATGGTAAGTTATATTTTTGTCACATGACCATCATGCTAACAAAAAGGACCACTATTACAAAGAAAGACTTGTATATTTTTTCTTTATCTGCATCTCTCTCTCTCTCTCTAAACTCTAGATCCAATTAAACAACAGATTTTAGCTTACAAAGTCTTACTTGAAAAAACTAACCAAATATGTTATGAACATGTAGTAAATCATGGCAATCGTATTGAACTGTCAGTGTCAACAGAGTTTATCAATGGAACAAAAACTCATTATGCAAGGTCTCTATTGTGTGTTTTTTTAGGTGAGTAAAACCAATCCAACACACCTAAGTTTCACTCAGACATTGCATAACCTTTGACACTAGCAAATCTTTCTTATCCTTTGCGCTCACACTGATCCCTCGACTCTTCAACCACGCCTGCAGAGTCACTGCATTGACCTTTGAGAGCTGAAAACAGAAAAATATAAATAAACCTCTTAGTTACTGGGTTACAGCTGTTTCACTTTAACTTTCATTTACACCTCTACAACTGGTTTATATTTTTAAACCACAATAAATAACTAGACAGAATCTGCAGAATTGTTTCCCTCTTGCAATGATCTTCTAAAACATGGATTTAAATATGGTACAAATATGCTAACTGAGCAATAAGTGCTTTCATTTTATGGTAGCATTAAGTATTATACACTTATCCAAAATATTTAAATTGATGAATGATTATTTGGAATGTACAGTAAAAAGTTTGGGGCAAGTAAATCCTGTGTGAATCTAGGATTTTTTTATATTTCTGAAAAAGACGTTTCTTATGCTTATAAAGGGTACACTGTAAAATACAGTCAATACAGTAAAACATGTTAATATTGTGATCAAAATAGCGGTTTTCTATTTTAGTATATTGTAAACTGCAATTTATTCCAGTGATCAAAGCTGAATTTTCAGCATTATTACTCCAGTGTCATAGCCTGGCTAACGTCAGACCTCGTGGTCTGGGAACCACGTTCATTTTCTCATATTTGAGGCGTGGTTTACGTTTACCAGAGCCATTTATTGGGTGCTACGAATGTCAATCAAATGCACATGTACGTAGCTCATAGCCAATCGTTTCAATTATACCAGATGACGTATGTAGAGCGACAGAAATTAGACGAGGAAGAAGACGATGGGTCAGAGATTTACCACCTCCGCGTTCTCTGATTGGTCCCCTCGCTGAGGCGAAAATCTGGTCCATGGAATCCAGGCTGCCTAGCAGCGTGAATAAAATCCCAGGCTACCAGTGTCACATGATCCTTCAGAAATCATTCTAATATAATGATTTGCTACTCAAGAAACATTTATGATTATTAATAATGTTGAACACAGTTGTCCTACTTACATTTTTGTGTAAACCCTGAAACATTTTTCAGGATTCATTGATGAATAGAGTTCAAAATTACAGCATTAATTGAAATATAAATCTTTTGTATCATGTTTTCTAACACGTAATGCATTCACTCTGATTAAATGTAATAATTTATTAAAAAAAGAATCCAAACTTTTTAACAAAGTGCATCTTGATGCAAACCTCTGCTAAGCGTTGTACACTTATTTTTGTTCATACTTTCCAAGGGCAGCCATCAAGCCATAACCAGAAATGGCAACAGTATATATAATACAGATGAAAGATCTGTATGGGTTTTTATATGGCTTGCACCTGTTAGTAGCCTCCATCATAAAGAAAATATACGAGCTCATCCTCTCTCTCAATGATATTCAATCAAGACCATGAACACATGCCAGGCTTGTAATGGATCTCATTTATATTAATGGTGCCAATGATCAGTCACTCTGCTGTTATTTAGCAAACTATTCTGCCTTGCAAACAGTAACTACACCAACACTGAAACTAAATGGCTTATTGATTGAGTTTTGAAGATAATGAGATGTTATTTTGATTAATTGAACATTATATATGTGCAATTTAAAAATAAATAGAAGATATCGTAAGTACACTAATATGCCAAAGTACCTGATTGTTTGTCGCATACACTTCCACACACACATCCTGCATACTTTGTTTGGGCTTCTTCGGTTTTGACTCAAACTTGTCTCCCTGAAAGATGGCGAGACAGGATCTGTTAGAAGCACTGCACGTCTTTCTTTACAACCCATATTTAATCATTCATGTAGGTTCATCAATTATTTTTGGAAAACTACAGCAGTTAATTTGCCTAGTCTTGCTAAATCTTTGCCCTCTATGGACTGTGTAAGATGTCCCATGAGAAATACAGCAACTAAAGCCCTATTCGCACGGGATCAGTATTACCTGGTGACCTCTAGTCATTTGTAATAATTGCGGAGGTTGTCTGTGTTCTTAATCCCGGGCGAATCGGCCATGTCTGTAATTTGTAAAGTAAAAATTCCCCCGCAAATGATATCATCATTTTTCGCCGAACACCGACGTCCTGTGGTAATATTAGTCCCGTGCGAATCGGCATCTCTGTGATTTGGCGGGATCGTTTATAATTTTTTCAAGGTTTTTGTTTCATGCACGCCTTTTTATCCATCTTTCGCGAAGATTGGAGGCTGCGTTGGAGTGTTTTGATAGTATTTTGGGTGCTGGGTCATATCGCTATACACCAACTACACAATTTGCAGAATGAGAAAGCTAAAAATCATCAGAAGAGCAAACACAAAAAGCATGATTAGATGGAGATGAATGACATAGCAGCATGCGGTAAGGAATATTATTCTGTTTATGATATATCATACAACTAGACAGACATATAACGACATTCATAACATTTCCAAGCTATAGCCTATTGATGTCATATCCGGGAGATAAGTCAGTAAATTTGAGTAAAATCACAGGCTTCGGTTATCCCGTGCGATTGCGCCACACGAAATTCAGATGTGGGGAGGTAATTTCTAAATCACACATGGTCCCCATATAGTACTAATCCCGTGTGAATAGGGCTTTAGACACTAAATGTGTACATTTTCTAAGTAGGAAAATGTGAGTGGTGTTTGCAAGTGCAAAACTTACCGTGCATTTACTAAGCAATTGATTTATAAAGAGGCCATATTATGTCTTTTTACAAAGTCTTGATTTTGTATTTGGGCTCTCCTAGTTTTTCATGCTTGAATGTTCAAAAAACAAATAATTTTTCACATATTTGACATTGTTGCAGCACATTTCTTTCCAGTCTGTCAGTAACGCTCTGAGGTGTGTTTCCCGTACAGTGCCGTAACTCGCTGCTAAACTACCATAGTACGATGCATCATTGAAGAAATCAACTAGCGAGTCACGACAATTTCCCGAAACCGTATTGTCAAACATTGGGTCGGTCAACCACGTTGGTTAATGATGTTACGCACATAGTGGAGTAAAAACTACTTTTATTAAGTTAGAATTACTTTTAATGGATATGTTTGAGATCGAATTAATGGTAGATGTTTGCTATAAATTACGGACATATGGCATCTGAGGAATATTTCGTCATATTTATCCGTTATTTTGCTTTATTTCCAGATTCAATCATAGGCTAGTTCTTACGTACTAGAGCACGTTCGCACATGCGCACTCTTCAAAAACAGTGCTTTAAATCTCTTGACAAACTAAAAGATGTAAATTACATTTGTATGTATTTTAAATAAAAGATACCGGTTGTACTGAATGTCAGCTTGCTTATTTTGCACAAGATAAGGATTTATTAAGTCCACGCCATGCAAAGAAGAAACTGCTTCTAACCACAGGCCGAGAGCTGTCGTTCCAAACACACAACTTTGCGATGCTGTTTGTGAATGTTTGTTAGAATGATGGTTTCGGAAAACAGTCGTTGAACTACGCTGATAACGACGAAACTTGCGACCATAAAGATGCTTTCGGGAAATACACCCCATAGTTCTTGTCTCTTTGAAGCTCCTCCTTCTGAAATGCACACTGTGCTCTGATTGGTCAGCAGGAGCAGTGTGTTGTGATTGGTCAAGCTCTTCGAGTCTGTTTCGGAAATGTCCCGCCCCTTTCCATAACCGCCAGTTTCAACACACTACTAACTCAACCAGGCCCCGCCCCTTTATTCTGCATATGCAAAACTCAATGAAAAGTGTTTCATGGAGTTCAGAAACAGTGACACTGATTTAGAGAATAACTCCCGCTGGAGGGACTTTGTAACTTTGCAGAGCTTTTTCATGCTCAAACAGCAACCTTGAAAATGTAAAAAAGCATTTTAGGTTCTCTTTTAGTCAAACTGCTGAGGAATCGAACAGGTAATATACTGATTTACAGCACAAAATAAACTGCTGTTTGGTTGCATTGCTTACTTACCCCTCTTTTGCTGGGGATCTCAGGCAAGGTTTGGGGCTGTGTCTGAACTAAAGGCAGGGGTGGGAGAATCCTATCCACTCCGCTGTTGGTTTTTTCCTTACTCTTACAGCAACATTGAAATTGTAAAACAGCATTTTAGGTTCTCTTTTAGTCAACCTGCTTAGGAATCGAACAGGTATCATTCTGATTTACAGCACAGACAGTGCAGAACAAACTGCTGTTTGGTTGCATTGCTTACTTACCCCTCTTTTGCTGGGGATCTCAGGCAAGGTTTGGGGCTGTGTCTGAACTAAAGGCAGGGGTGGGAGAATCCTATCCACTCCGCTGTTGTTTTTTTCCTTACTCTTAAAAAATGGTAAAGACATCCGCCCAGGGGCTGGAGGCCTGGAGAACTGGTTAGAACGAGCTGGTGGTGTGAAAGACGATGACAGACAAGTCGATGAAAGAGGCTTGATGACTGTTTTTAGCTTCTGTTCTTTCACAAGGATCTCAGTCGCGTTCATATGGTGGGTGTATGATTTGTTTTTAAAGATTGGTACAAGCCTTGGTCTTGGAAGTGTAGACTGTGACTGGATGTGAGTTGCCAAGTTGGAGGAAGTCCAGTCTTTTTGGTCAAGAGATCTGGGTCTCTCTTTCTTTTCAGTATGTTTTCCAGTTGATTCACACTGACTATTGTGGTTTTTCGCAGTGTCCCGTGGGCATCTGCTGGGAAGCTGGTTCAGTACAGCCCTGCTGCTGTTTTCTGTTGTCACGTTTACAGGCAGGGCCTCAGAGGACTAAAAATGTAAGGAAAGAAAAGTCTGTGAATGGGAAAATACTTCCAGAGAAAAGTTCCAGTGTAAATGCGTACATGAAGAGCAGGTTAGACGCCATATTGAATTTCATACATATGAAAACGAGCTTGTGACGGATAGAGTATAAAGGTCCTAGATCATGTTATTTTCACAACTCACAACTTTTAAAGTCCCCCTTTAGGCCCCCTTTATCCCATAAAACTCCCCAAATTACATATTTAAATTTTTTTTTTTCCTGTGAAAAAAATGCATTTATGCTTTAAAATAGCTTGAATGTAATTCTATCCCCTTGCTTCATTTAGTATACGCGGAAATATGAATATGCAAATTAGCCCCGCCTCCACTCACTCCCACCAGAGATTCACTTGGTCAACTTACTTAGGTGAACGCTGCACAATGGCGTCGCTCTTTACAACGTAGGACACATAACGGTAATTAATATGATTAGCCTTTTGCTTGACTATGTTCACAAACAGCTAATAGTGTGTTGCTAATGTTACACAAACCATGTTCCCATTAGCCGTCACAGAGTCTGACCGCTTCCTCAGTATCCTTAGAAATGCTTTGAACAACTCAGAACGTCAGTGGAGAAATTATATAGTTAATCACAATATCGTAATATACATCATACACCCGCTATATTGCGAAATCAACTCGTGTTTCATATCAACAGAAAAATAGAGCGGGATAACCTGGCTTCTCTTGAGACTTCACTGCTTCAGGGCGGTCATAGTTAATGAAAAAAAAAAACTAAAGCCAGGTTCACTGCAGTTTTAAGGAGAAAATACTCAGCAATGGTGTTGACTTATGAATTTGCACATGGTTTGTCTTAAAGCCCATTAAAAACACCACATATAAACATTAAAAGCTTGATTTTCACCACAAGGGGTTTTTTAAAACTGTTTCATGGATTTTTTGTCTCCTGAAAAACATTTCGTCAGCTGAACAATCCTTTTAAAGGATAATTTACCCTTAAAGTTAAATGTGCCATTATTCTTTTATGAATTAAGTTTTTTGAGTATGATCATCAGCACACCAGAATGATAATTTCTTCAAAAAGGCCAATATGTAAAACTCGAGTTCAAAAGCTCTTTTTGATTATCAAGAGACATTGGGTCTCATTCACTAACCATGTGTACAAAAAAATTCATGAGAAGTTCCTCTGTGCATAAATACGAATAATCCGCGCAATTATTAGTGAACGAGACCCATTGTCTATTGGGGAACACTGCAGCCGAGGTATCTTAAGCCAAAACATTAATTTTATAATATACATTATAACTTATAAATATAGATTGAACTATAAAATAATACATTTATTTGAATTGATATAATCTCTATATCATCTCGAAACGCTATAAACTCTAAAAGTGTCTTTGTAAATGCAATTTTTGACATTGACATTAAATACTTTAAATTATTTTTTAAATCATTATTTTTTTCTTTTGCCTAAAAAAAACAATCCACTACAACTATTCCATTAATATTTAATTTTTGATGAAAATTATAAAATATGGTATTGCTTCAACATGGATTGCAACACTTGAATGACGCAAATACATCATGTTACATCATGGCAGACTAACTCTACCTCCAGACATGGAAAAACACTTTCTCGGTAACGAAATTTGTAAGTTCTCTTACGAGAGGTTCTCTCGTATTGCTTAAGTTAGCTTACGCTACGGGAAAGATTCATCTTTTCGAGATATTAAAGCCAAAAATTATCCTTAATTTTGTATTTATTGTCAACGCAGTGCAGCAGCTAGCAGACCTAGAGCAGGCTGTCTAGCTCATTGGCCCTGCGTCAACTGCAGCAGCTTACCAGTGAGCCTGACGTGACGTCACATCCAATGAAGGGGCACTCGGGCCCTCATCGCGTCAGCCCGCCAGAATGGCCATGGCCTAGCGTATATAAGCAGGGCTCGGAGGCTGCTTCCCTGATTTTCATCTCTTCAGCGAAGCTCTTCTCATCGCTGGACTTTGAGAAGCCGCGCCGCCGTTGAAAAAGCGCCACAGCCAGCTAGGAAAGCGCCTAAAGAAGCCGGCCGACTTCACGCCTTCAGCCATCCGTGCGAGCTGAGCTATCCAGCGACGTATCCTTTTTACAAGCTCTACTCTCTCGGTGTGTGTTCGCTGCTGCGACACTCCCCTTTTCCTAAAAGAGCAATCGAGCCGTCTTTTTCAAGATGCCTCGCACTTCCTGCGGCTCGTGCAGAGCCGATACGTCGCTGTGGCGCAAACGCCCTTCTTATGAAAAGACTGTTTGTCTTTGCTTACGACCAGAAAAATCCTCACGCACATTAGCCCGAGGGACTGGTTTATATCTCTCGATCTGAAAGACGCCTATTTTCAGATTCAGATAATACCCCGTCACAGGCCATTCTTGAGATTCGCCTTCGACGGTCAGGTATATCAATACACCGTCCTGCAGTTCGGCCTGTCCTTGGCACCCCATACATTCACGAAGTGCATGGACCCGGCTCTCGCCCCTATGAGGAATCAAGGGTTGCGAATAATTAACTATCTGGACGATTGACTGATTCTGGCTCAATCAGAGATATAACTTTTATCTCAAAGAGCAGTGCTCCTCAGTCATTTGGAAAGCTTGGGTCTCACGGTCAACTTACCAAGAGCTCATTATTGCCCAGCCAGTTAATCTCCTTTCTAGAAATAGAACTGGACTCTGTGGCCATGACGGCTCGCTTAACGACACAGTGCGCGCGCCGTGTTCGACGCCTGGCCGCCTCTTTCCAGAAAGGCAACATCGCTCCTCTGGAGATTTTTCAGAGGATGTTGGGCTATATGGCTTCAGCCGCTGCAGTGCTTCAGCTGGGTTTACTGCGCATGCGCCCACTACAGCGCTGACTGAATGCACGAGCGTCTCGCCGAGCCTGGGCCTCCGGCTGCGAGCGAATCAGAGTGACTCAGAGCTGCATTTCGGCTCTGCAGCCCTGGTTAGCGGCCGACTGGTCTCGGCGGGGAGTGACTATGGGAGCTGTCTCGTATCGAAAGGTCATCTCGACAGATACGTCCAACTCGGGTTGGGGCGCGCTCTTCAAGGGCAGACCGGCCGCTGGCCTGTGGTCAGACCAAGAGACGCTTTTCCATATAAACTGTCTGGAAATGATGACGGTCAAGTACACGCTCCCGTTCATACAGGACCACCATGTTCTAGTCCGCTCGGACAACATGTCTGTGGTTTCATATGTGAACCGTCAGGGCGGTGTCAGATCCAGGAACCTCTGCGATCTAGCAGAACGCCTCCTCGTTTGGTCTCAGCACCACCTGCGCTCGCTGAGAGCTGCGCATGTGCCAGGCCACTTAAACAACGGTCCAGACAAACTGTCCAGGGGCAATGTTCCCCCGGGAGAATGGTCCCTTCACCCCCAAACAGTCCAGTTGCTATGGCGCCTTTTCGGCAAAGCGGAAGTCGACCTCTTTGCGTCAAAACACAACGCTCACTGCCAAAAGTTCTCATTACTGCCACAGGTGGTCAAGAGAATCAGGGAAATGCGCCATTCGGTGCTCCTCATAGCCCCGCGAAGGGAGAACCAAACGTGGTTCCCGGAGTTGACGCGGCTGTCACAGACACCGCTTCCGGTGAGGGCAGATCTCCTCTCTCAAGCTCGCGGCTCGATTTGGCATCCCCATCCAGAGCGCTGGTCTCTGCATGCATGAGTGATCAACGGATACCCGTTGTCCTGCCAGAAAGTGTGATGAACACGATCACGCAGTCTAGAGCTCCATCTACTAGAAAGCTCTACGCGTCTAAATGGTCTGTGTTCTCCAAATGGTGCACCGACAAAAATCTGGACCCACGTACGTGTGGGGTATCGCGACTGCTTAGCTTCCTTCAAGAGCTGTTGAAAAAAGGGGGGGCCCCTTCCACGCTTAAAGTCTATGTGGCGGCCGTCGCAGCGTTCACTAGGAAGGAACGAGCTCGTCATCCGCTTCCTTAAAGGAGCTAGGAGGATGAACCACCCGCGCCCCTCGTCGGTTCCTGTGTGGGATCTTTCTTTGGTCTTAGAGGCCCTGAAAGCATATACCTTTGAACCGTTAAGTTCCGTGGATCCAAAGTATCTGTCACTAAAAAAAGTTTTTCTGATTGCTTTGTCATCAGTCAAGCGTGTGGGAGACTTGCACGCGCTGTCTGTCAGCGCTGCGTGTCTTGAGTTTGGACCAATGACTCTAAAGTCATACTCAAACCTAAACATGGTTATGTCCCAAAAGTGATTGACACTCCTTTCAGAGCCCAGGTTATTTCCCTATCGGCTCTGCCAGCATCCGATAGCGAGAGTGATGTTAATCTCCTCTGCCCGGTCAGGGCGCTGAGGGTTTACATTACGCGCTTTGCACTGTTCAGACGCTCGGAGCAGCTCTTTGTTTCATTTGGTGGGCGCACTAAAGGTCTCGCTGCCTCGAAAAACAAAGCCTGTCCAGATGAATAGTGGACGCTATAGCAGCTGCTTATGCGTCGAAAGGTCTGCAGTGCCCTTTGGGCATCATGGCTCATTCCACTAGAGGCATGGCCTCGTCGTGGGTATGGTCCAGCGGAATTTCTATTCATGACATATGTGTGGCGCGGGCTGGGCTTCCCCGTCCACCTTTGTTAGGTTTTATAACCTAGAAGTTCCCGCCCTGCAGGCTAGACTTCTGTCAGTGTGAGTGAGATGCATGTCCTGTCCAAATCTGATCGTGCGCAGGCTACTCTCATGTGTTATTAGCTCTCCTGGTTGAGCCGCATTTTTGGGGTTAACGTGCTATATTCTTATTTGGACCGGCGTCGCCGCTCCGTATCCCCTGTGAGTGCTTATGTACATGTGTCGGCCCACATTGCTGGCAGCCTTTACTTTCTGCTTATTTGGGTTCCCCGGGATTCCCTGGGACTCATGAGTGGATGCTTGGCGCGCACAGCGTTGACAAAGGGTTCCCGTAGCGTAAGCTAACTTACGCAATACGAGAGAACCTCTCGTAAGAGAACATATCGGTTACCTAACGTAACCTCGGTTCTCTCTAGAAGAGGAAACGAGTATTGCGTAACCTGCCGTGCTCGCACCACGAGCGACTTTCGCTTCAGTCGATGAAAACCAGGGAAACAGCCTCCGAGCCTTGCTTATATACGATAGGCCATGGTCATTCTGGCGGGCTGAGACGCGATGAGGGCGCGAGCGCCCTTCATTGGACGTGACGTCACGTCAGGCTCACTGGTAGGCTGCAGCAGTTGCCGCAGGGCAGCCAATGAGCACGCTAGACAGCCTGCTCTAGGTCTGCTAGCTGCTGCACTGCGTTGACAATAAATACAAAATTAAGAATAATTTTTGGCTTCAATATCTCGAAAAGATGAATCTTTCCCGTAGCGTAAGCTAACTTACGCAATACTCATTCCCTCTTCTAGAGAGAACTGAGGTTACGTTAGGTAACCGATACAGTTCCTCTTAGTCAAATGATTTTTTTGTGTTAAACAAGTATGTTGATAATGATCCTGGAGCTAGAATGCTTTTTTGTATCCAACATGAATTAAACAGTCAGTTAATCATTCCTGCCTAATGTTGCCATTATCATTATAGTCTATGAGATTAATGAAAGCTTCCTCTGCGCCAGATTTCCATCTGTACCAACACAAGGAACGGCACACATAGCGTTTCAAATCACGTTTTACAGCATTTGTCAAAGTTTAATAACATCAACCCTCAGCTCTGGCCAGTATAAAACCTTAACCCATCTGGCAGACTGTTCTCCTCCACGAGCCAACAACAACTAAATGGAAGAAATGATCTAATGTAGTATCAGATATTGTTCTTACTGGAAACTCTTACTTGTATTCTTTTAATTAAATGACAAGCGTCAATTTTCCTACAAACTGAGAGATTGTTTTAGTAGGCAGACCTCACCACAACCAATTTGTCCATATAAACACTTCTCATATGTGTGTGAGGTAATTTGCTCCACTTTTACTGTGAGTTTAGGCAAGCTATTATATTTTGAGAAAATATAAGATTTCATAATTCATCCACTAAACATTTAATTTTGAGTGTTTACAGTGTTTATGAAATTAAATTCACAGAATCTTTTAATAATACCTTAGGGAAACAGAAAAAACTAAATAGAGAATGTTCTATACAATAATCTATGCAATTACATTTTAGCTATAGTAAATTAATCAACTGGGGTGCCAAATGGCATTTTTTTCATAGCTAATGAGACTAAAGACAGGAAACTGTGAAGTAGTGGGGGAATGTGATCAGGCCAGACCTGAGTTACTGGCACACTGTGTGCATCATCCCCCAGGACACGTCTTTGACAACATTTTTGTTGTTTGTAACTGGAGTGGATGATTCTGGTCTTGTTGAACACTGCAATCATTTATAAGCATTGCATGTGCAGTGAAGTGTTTTGAGATGCGGTCTCATTTGATCTCTTATATTGGCGGTTGATGTATAACGTGTCCAAGGACTTCAGTCAACATGAACATTTTAGATAAAAATGCATACGGGTGTAAAAGGAAACATGCTTATCAACTGGTCTGTAACTGGCCAATATTTCTTTTAATTTATTCACCATATTTAATCAACTTTTTACTAGATTCTACTTGCGGCATGACACATTAATTAAAATCAGACCATAAAAGCTGCATGCATAAGAATTAGGAAAATGAGCAAAATCCTGTATAAAATGGTTTTAGCTTTCAATTAATTTTTAAATTAACTCCAAAAGTGGGGAAATGCAGGTTTTAATGATCTGAAGTCATTAAAGGGTTTATCATATTATTAAAAATAAAAAAACATTTTAAATATAAATCCTTTTATTATTCACCATATTTCATCACTTTTTAACTGATTTTTACAATTAATACCAGGCCATAAAAGCTGCATGCATATTAAGATAATTTGCTATATATATATATTAGTTTTCGATGAAGAACGGCATACCACACCACAAGAAATGGTAGCTTCCTAAAAGTATTAAATGTCTACAAACCCTGTTTAAAATGGGATTTCTACTCTCTGCATAATCCACTTATTTTGCAACACAAATATAAAATCTGGATAACACATGCATCTCAACGGCCTTGGAACATCCATAAAGGAACACGTCCAGTTGCATCTGTGACACAGATGAGTATAGCCAGAATAAATTAGACAATGTCATATGTAATACTAAGCAGCAGAGTGAAGAACTTGATGTCAAATCCAATTGATTATTACTTTATATTTTTCAGCAGGAGTAAGCAGAAGTCCCTGAGTAATGGCATGTTTGTGTTTATGGACATGTGTGTGTATGTAATACCTGCGTGACTGGTCTCTTCAGTTCATTGCTGTAGTAGCAAGGCTTGCAGGTGATCCAAGCTGAGAAACCACACACACTCTCCAGTACAGCCTGCAGATCTGATGTGAAGCTTCCCAGCACCCCCTGCAGGTCCACTCTGGGAAAGCAATGTACTGGCTGAGTGCGTATACAGCACAACGGATATCTGAGCATATCTGACGTCAAGGATACATATCTCTGACTGCCGAGAGAGAGAGAGAGAGAGAGAGAGAGAGAGAGAGAGAGAGAGAGAGAGAGAGAGAGAGAGAGAGAGAGAGAGAGAGAGAGAGAGAGAGAGAGAGAGAAAAATCACAGCTTTCCAAAAGAACAAAGCGGTTATAAATTACATAGTTACTATGCAAACGTGGCACTATAAAAAAACGCATGCGTGTTCCTAGTCGTTAATTTGTCCCTCCAATGTGTGATGCTATACAGACCTGATTCCATATGTGCACAGAACTAGCACAAGTGTGAAAATGTGGCTTATGTAATATTAGTATTGAGAAACGTGTTCAGGAATGAGTGGACTCATTGGACACACTGGGATGAAACACAGATGAAGGCTGCAACTCTCACCATTTCTTCAGTTTAGAGTATGTATACAGAACTTTATTTTTTACACAACTGTTTAAAAGTTAGGAGTCATTAAGATTTTTTTTAATTAAATAAATACTTTCATTAAGCAAAAACGCATTAAATTAATGTAAAATGACAGTTAAGATATTTAAAGTGTTACAAAAAAATCAAATAAACGCTGTTGTTTTGATCATTTCTTTTCAAGAATCCTGAAAAAACAGTATCACCATTTTTTACAAAAATATGAAGCAGCAGCACAACTATTTTCAACATTGATAATAATCATAAATGTTTCTTGAGCAGCAAATCAGCATATTAGAATGATTTCTGCAGGATCATGTGACACATGATAAACAGAAAACTCTTATTTTAAATTTAATATTTCAATTTTACAGTATTACTGTTTTAATCGCCTGCATTTTTGTTTAAATAAATGCAGCCTCGGTGAGGTATAAGAGATAAAACACTCGACTTTCCATTTATGAAGCAACCCGTTGGAATCATTTCTATTTTGATCATCCCTTTCTTGATTCATCATTTGATTTTGGCATAACACAAAATAGGATTAAATATGCAAAATAACCATGCAATCATTAGATAACTGTACGCCACTCACAAAATTAAACATGCAATGTAATGAGGTCACATGACAACAATGTATCATACTAATGTTTGAAATGTTGCACAATGCAAACTGTTT
>CM060639.1:24335768-24383268 GCA_030578275.1 Meda fulgida
ATATATATATATAAACAAAATCAACAGTAACAAACAATGAAGAGAAAAGCTTTTCCTTCTCCTGTCTACTCAGCACAATCAGGATGACGAAAGCTAGATAAGTGACTAAGGCACAGGGCATGAACTGAGGCAAAGGTATAGCGTTTGACAATGGCAGTCACTTGGTTCATAGGTTATGAGAGGCCAGACTGGGGATTATGAACACAGGCTGCAGGTTTTTCTTCTCACCACGGCTGGGGCCAGTCGGACCGTGCTGGCTTCCACACTGACACACAGCTGGGTCTCAGTGATACTCAGCTCAAGCACTGTGGAGGAATATACAAGAGTGCAGACATGAGCATCAGCGAGAGTGGGAAAACACTCGTCTGTGTCATCATCAGTTAGTGAGTGAATTGTAAAAGGCATCTAGGATTTAGGGCATCTAGGGCAGGGTGTACCATGATAAAATCTAGCTTAAAACATGACTCAGACAGTGCTAATGGTTCTGGGATAAAGTGAAAGGAGTAGCACACATTATTCAGAAGTAGGCCAACAGTGACTACGTTTACATACACCCACAAAATGTGATTCTGAGATGTAGGTAATTTTACCTCATGTGAACACAATACTTAGATCAAATTGCTCATAATCATAGTAACCATAATCAGAGTGATAATAATCAGGCATGCAAACACTCATCTATTCCACTCTGACTAAAGTGCGCATGTGCTTGTAACGTTCACGAATGGTTGTCATGCACAGATTCGTGAACACGGCAGAAATGAAGACATTTAAGCGAGGCAAAAAACATCCTATATATAAATGTGTTTTGCATGTAAGTAAGTCGATTAAAACTGTGGCCAGTAACACGCCTACAGTGTGTGAGTTCATCATTTATGCTGTGCATTGGTGTATGTGAATAATGGCGGTAAAAATAACCACAATTCTTAGAGAATAATCAGAATAATAAAAATTGCATGTAAACGGGAGTGAAGAGGTTTGCTTGTGTGTCATGTAAACATCTTACTGCCATAAAGTCCTTACTCTGATTCCTGGAAATAGTCACATTATTGGTGCACATGTTAACATAGTCAGTGAAACTCTGGGACAACAAAACAACACAAAAAGTTGTTTTCACTAATAAGAATACATTTACGTGTTGTTCTAAGTACTCCATCATATTAGTCACTCCCTGCCAGCAATCAAGAGAAATCACAGTCTAACAATGGGAACAAAAATGGCAGTGTCTCGTGCCAAAGTATACAGACGCCTCCCACCTACCAACTGCATTTAGTTTTCCAGAGTCACTGAGGAAATCCTTTCCTGGAAAAGAAGAAAAAAGAAATATTCTTATTTGATGAAACAAACTGCATTGAGATTTCTGTGTAATTCTTTAAAAGCCTTGTGATGGAGGAGTGTTGCAATCTGTTAACATCATTAAGAAGAATTTTTGATGACGTGTGTTTTAAAACCCTCACATTTTCATAAAAAGAGATTTAATTATATTAAATTCTCTCTGCTCAGCTTTAATAGAGAATGACAAAGACCTCTGAGAGCCATGAATACAGCTTTAACTGTGCTCAAGGGCAGTGCCACGCACGGCCTCCAACACAAGGCCATCAAACGGTCTGGTTATCTTATCATGTGCTGATTTTTAACTTATACATCAAATATTTTATACCAACTAATTCTTGGCTGAGAAACGAACCTGGTAACTGACTTAAGGTTGAACACAGCAGACGACAGGAGCATTGAGAACTAATAAACACTAGTAAATACTAAAAACGCATGAAACTGTCAAGTAGTGTACTTAATAATATCTTATATACCTTTAATTAGTATCTTTAATTATGCCGGCAAATTGATAATTCATGACAAGACTGCTGAACTCCAAAAAAAAAAAAATGATCTTAGCTCCTTTCTATTAGTTAAACTGCTCTGAACTGACTATTGCTGACCTTGAGCCAAGGCAATAAAAATATTAGCTCAGTAAAGGAAACGAAGGGATCCGACTACATGAATTGCTCGTTCCTACACTAGAAAGAGGGCTCAGTTAAAGATTACACAGCAGCTAAACCAGCCACAAAGTGAACTTGTAATTGTGTGAACTACATGCATTTAAATATACTGTCCATGGGATATTAAAGTCCCCCTGTGGTGAAAATAAACCTTTAAATGTTGTATTTTCTCCTTGAAACTGCAGTGAGTCAAAGACAGTCTCAAAAACACGGTTTGAAATTGCTGGTGTTTCTGACGTCACAAACCACCTTGTAACCAATCAGATCAACGTGTGATCGTCAACCAGTGGATCTCTGAGCTTTGTGAGTGAGTGGAGGCGGGGCTCATTTGCATATTCATATAATGAAAAAAGTTTAAATATGTCATTTTGGTGATCAAAGATGAGTTTAAAGGGATACAATTATTGACTACAGGGGGACTTTAATACTCACCTGCTATTAGGTATTGGCCCGCTTTGTTCCATTTAGGGGCCAGTTTAGCAGTCACTGAATAAGACAAACAGGTCTGCAGAATGGCAGGAAATACCCTTTGAGGAAGGTTGAGCTACAGGATGAAAAAAGAGAGATTAGAGGCATAAAGACTAGGTTCACACTGCAGGCAAAAGTGGCCCAAATATGATGTTTTTCTTTCATAATGTATGCCACTCAGACCAGTACTGTTATATATGTAACTGTTTAAGATACTGGTCTGATGTTTTGCAAATACAACATCAGTCTGAAGAGTTCTCACATGCCTGTCCTGTCTTGTGTAGCACTTGTGGTGTTTTGGATTCCTATCTCTGTCTCGATCCTACCTTCCTTGTTATCTCATTATTGGTTTCATTTGCCCCACCTGTTGATCCCTCGTTACCTGCTTGATTTGTCCCTTTTATAAGTTCCTTGGTGTTTGCAGTTTGTGTCGGATCGTTGTTTTGTAAACGTCTCCTGTTTTCCCGTGATCCTCCGGTGTGTTTGTTTTTGAAGTTGTTGTTTTGTTTTTATATTATGTTTTTCCCCCTTGTGGGGTCTTGTTTTACGTTGTTTCTTTTATTAAATAAATCACTATTCTTTTGCAATTGAGTCCTCATCTAGTTTTGTTTAGTTGTCACGTAACAAGAGTCATTTCAGAATTTACATTTACACCAGACTAGAGTGTCATTATTCACAATTCTGTGCAAATAAAAGTTTTTTTCTTTAAATAAATTTATTATTTTATTCAGTTGAGACAAATTCTTTTGAACTTTCTATTCATTAAAGAATCCTGAAAAAATAATTATTACACAGTTTCCACACAAATATGAAGCAGCACAACTGTTTTCAACATTGATAATAATCTGAAATGTTTCTTGAGCAGCAAATCATCATATTAGAGTGATTTCTGAAGGATCATGTGACACTGAAGACTGGAGTAATGATGCTGAAAATACAGCTTTGATCACAGGAATAAATTACAGCTTACAACATATTCACATGGAAAACAGTATTTTAATTTGTAATAATATTTCACATTATTACTGTTGCACTATTTTATATCAAATAAATGCAGCCTGGGTGAGCAGAAGGTACTTCTTTGAAAATTATTTAAAATATGCAGTTGTGGTCGGAATTAATGGCACCCCTGGTAAATATAATCAAAAATGGCTGTAAAAAATAAATCTTAATTTTTTGATCCTTCTGATCTTTCATTAAAATAAAAAAATAAATAAAATAATCTAACCTTTTATTGAAGTAAAAGAATTGAAAGTGCAGGGGGAAATCATGTTATGAAATAAATGTTTTTCTCCAAAACATGTTGGCCACAAATATTGGCACCCTTTAATTAAATACTTTTTGCAATCTCCTTTTTCCAAGATACCAGCTCTGAGTTTTCTCCTATAATGCCTGATGAGTTTGGAGAACACAGACAAGCGATCAGAGACCATTCCTCCATACAGAATCTCTCCAGATCCTTCAGATTCCCAGCTTCATTTTATGCTCTGTAACACATTTTTGTGTTGATTTTTATGTTTGTTTTGGATCGTTGTCCTGATGGAAGATCCAACCACGGCCCATTATACGATTTCTAGCAGAGGCCGTAAGGTTTTGATTTTTTATTTGTTGGTATTTGCTAGAATCCATGACACCATGTCTCTGAACAAGACCTCCAGCAGAAAAATAGGCCCACAACATTAAAGATCCAGCGGTATATTTAACCGTGTGTATGGGGTACTTGTTTATCCTTGTGTGCACCAAACACATCACCCATCTTTGCTGCCAAAAAGCTCTTTTTTAAGTTGCATCTGACTACAGAATACGGTCCCTTTTGAAGATCCAGTCGTGTCTGACAACTGAATATGCTGGAGTTTGTTTTTGGACTAGCGAGGAGGATTTTTCTTGAAACCCTGCCAAACAACATGTGGTGATGTAGGGGTTGTTTGTTTTTTGTTTTATAGGCTTTCTGACCCCAAGACTCAAGTAATCTCTGCAATTCTCCATTTGTGATCCTTGGAGAGTCTTTGGCCACTCAATCTTTCCTCTTCTCTGTGCATTAAGACAATATAGACACACGTCCACTTCCAGGCAGATTCGTAACATCTTTAGTTAATTGGAACTTCTTAAGTATTGCCCTGATGGTCAAAATGAGGATTTTCAATTATTTAGCCATTTTCTTACAGCCACTTTCTATTTTGTGATGCTCAACAATCTTTTGATGCACATCAGAACTATATTCTTTGGTTTTACTCATTGTGATGGATGATTAAGGGAATTTGGCCTTTGTGTTTCCTCATATGTAAACTCCTGTAAAACAAGAAGTCATAGCTAGACAGTTGCATGTTCCCAATCACCCTGGTGTGCTAAAAAAAAAAAGGTAAATATTAATGGGAATATACTTCAGAGATATTTTACTCGTAACAAATTCTAGGGGTACCAATAATTGTGTTTTGGAGAAAAACATATATTTTTATAATGTTATCCCCCCCCCCCCCACACACACACACACACACTTTCAATTCTTTTACTTCAATGAAAGGTGAGATTTTTGCAAATTTTTTGAATGAAACATCAAAAGGATAAACAACGCAGATTTATTTTTTTGCAGCCATTTTTGATCATATTTACCAGGGGTACCATTAATTCTGCCCACAACTGTAAATGGTAGTAGTATATTCTAATGCAGAGACACTGTTCGGGACAGACAAATCACAAAGATAAAGCTCAGACTGAACTCATGAAACAACATGAACATTTGAAATTTGTCTGGACAGACAAGACACAGACAGACATATTCTCAGAAAAGTATTTTTAAACTAACCTGTAGACCATGTTTCTGTGCAAAGGCCTGGATGATGCCTCTCTTGTGAAATGTAATCTAAGACAAAGTGCAGGGGACAATCAGAATGGACAGTTAAACAAAAATACCACGTTCATATACATCAGGACCAAAGCTAGAGATCATGGATTTAAAAGAAGCACACAAAACTTCATTCAGACCTTCATTCAGTAGAGTTGAATTGCTACAAAGCATCTTTCCCCTTTTGGCTACACAAGTACAAATGCAATGGAAGTTATATAAGCACAACATAGTCAATTATTCACCAGTGCACCCATTGAAGTCTGATAACACATTCACAACTTTTGTAAAATGTGCATCAGATTCAAATCAAAGCACTACTGAAGGGGTACCACGGCATCTCGGTAGCTGCTTTTAACACAGTGTGAAGTGCTGATTTAATTGGCCATAGTTCAGGACAGGAAAGGAGGTGACAGAGTGAGTGGAATGTGCCTCAAATATTTGGCTTCGCACGGGACATGCCTTAGCATGAGCTGTGCTGACACGCACACACACACACACACACACACACACACACACACACACACACACATGAGAAGTCACGCACATGCAACACCACAAACTCCACTGACAGGTGCACCATGCACGCAAGGTGATGCACGTATCACGAACACTGAGGAAAAAAGAAGAGCAACAACACGTACTGACAGGAAAAGCAATATAAATCATACATGTTTTGCCTGACATGGAATTATTCATACATTATGTTATGGCATTCATTCAAATCATCATTAAATATAATTAAGTTACATTTTATTGAACACAAAGTTGCATTTTGTGAGCAAGAGCATTGGTTAATTCATCTATGCAAGTAGGAATACAATTGAGAGACAATTCGAATTATGGTTATGCTAAGTGTACTAAACATTACATATTTATTCAGCCTTATTTCTGCATGCATACTGTACATCATGTGGAATGTCTGATGTAGATTAAATTATGTCAAACAATTATGCATACAGCAACCCAAATACACTAGTCAGATTTTATTAGGGCAATTCTACTTTCCTTTTGATCCTAATAGGCCTATACTGCAAATGATCAGATTTCTGTTTTTCTGTTCAGCAATTACAGAACATGTAACTTGTAACAACTTTTAATTTAAAAAACCTTTGTAACAAATGTCACATAAACCCAATATAATAAATCACATCACTTTGAAAAACTCCAGACGGTTCTGTGATTGTATCGTTTCTTTGCGCAAAAATGAGTAAAACAAGGAGGGCAACACAAGACTTTTCTCAATTTTCTTGCCTGTCATTCTTACTGGGTTTGCACTGATGTTGTAAGACTGTGATATAAACATACACCTTATTAGTGATGTATATGTACAGGCGAGCAGGTAATCCTGGAGTATAAATACAATGCACAGTTTCCGCTTTGCTATCATATCCTGGGCTCACCTGCCCGCCTGTATATAGTGTGCATCATAATAAAGTTGAATTTGGTCTTTTAACACCACTATTTTAGTACATTAAGGCACTTTAAGTTTTTTCAGAACGTCCTGCTGTTTGTACTGTTTGAAATACTGCAGCAAGTGCTCACAAGTGCCATTTTGCATTTTGTTCACATTTTTATTTGTCTTCTTTTGGGAGGTGATCTAAATATTTGTGGCTGGAAACAGATGTAAAATTGACAGGCTTATGCTGCAGTTTTATGGATCCAGTCACGTGACTGAAAACTATGAATGGGGAAAGTAGTTCTTATCCTGCACAATTATTTGCTGTACAGTTTTTTACGCCAATCCATACAATACATTTCAAGCAAACTAAATAAATAGTTAAATCACTGCTTGAAAGTAAACACTTTGGATCAATACTCTCACAAACAAATGCTAAAAATCTAAAATCGAATAAAAGTTCTAATTGATTGGCAAAATCATCAAGAATTATTATACTACAAATATGCATGTATGATATCTCGCTCTCCTGTATGATGTACTCTATTTCCTCAACTACAAAATGCAATTGAAACAGAAATTTAATTTAAAAACAGTTATTGTTTATAGCAGCTGCTTATCCTATCTAAGGACTGAAGGCAGGTTATTTATATATATTTTTTAGTTTAAAGTGGATTGTAAATTATAATTGATATCACACACACACACACACACAATATATCATACTTACAGTCATTATAACAGTGATGCCCCCACAATGGCCTAACAGAGGTGAGGCAACAACGTCTGAATGCAGGAGAACAAGCTCCCTGAAAGAGAAGGAAAAAAGAAGACTCTTTTCAGTAGTGGAAGCATGTTATATCTGTGATTGATGCAGTTCTGGTGAATTTGACACTTCCAAGGTCAAAATAATGAAATATAAAGCAATTCCATCATCCTAGGAAACAACCAGGGGTCTGTTTGCTGGTTTTTAAAAAGACAGAATATGTCTTTAAAATCCAATACAGTTTCGAAGTCTATTCTAGTGTGCTGATTTAAATAAAGTTGGGATGAAATGGAAGTTGTTATAATCTTTTCTTTTGTATTGTGTATATCCAAGTGAAACAGCTTCTCGAACAAGAACAAATGCAACTTGATTTTGTCTGTGGGGAATTGATTGGATGGTTGTGATTTGCTATTGGTGGATCTTATGTGAGTGACAGGTTGCCCCGCCCTCACGCCAGTAAACACGTCAGAGAAGAGATGTTGCTGCAAGATGGGAGGGGAAGCTATTTTGATTCAAGATTATGAGGAACGTGAATTAAAAAATATGTGCGTGGAAAAATAATTTATAATTATTGCTTAACGTGCATTAAATCACAAGTTAAAGATAATATATCAAGTTATTATAAATCAATGTATGTGGAAAAACCTTGGTCTTAAAAAAAAACATGGTCTTAAAATGAGCACACTTCTACCAGTAACTCGTATTTTAAAACATAATATTTGTATTTTCACCTGCAGGTTTTCAATTGTTTGTTTCTCAACTCCCCTTCATCGTAACTTTTCGGGAAGAACAGATTTACACAACACAAATTCCTCGGGTCCGGAAGACTGAGGAAAAACAAAGACTGTGTCCCAATTCCACACATTCTGAAAGGGAAATTGTGAGGGTTAAATTGGCCAAAATAACACAGTCACTGATCTGTGAACAAAATTAGCTAGTCTAATAGCTTAATCAGATACTATTTTGGTTCATAGATGAAATTTTAAAAAAATTACGCTTCCAGAATAATTACCTCAGATGAGACAAAACTCCAATAAACAGTTGACTTATAATTAAATTAAGAAAGAAAGAAAGAAAGAAAGAAAGAGAAAGAAAGAAAGAAAGAAAGAAAGAAAGAAAGAAAAAAGAAAGAAAGAAAGAAAGAAAGAAAGAAAGAAAGAACATTTTACCTCAGTCAGTGAGGTTATAGCTAACGTTACAAATATGGTAAAAGGCGCGCGCTTTTGGCGGCAGGAGCGAGGACACACTAAAGGCTCGCGTGCCAGTGCTTTAAGTGAACACACTCTAATCTGACAGAAAAACCTAAACAACAGGCGCCTGAAACAGCGTTACGGTCAACCCACTTAAATTGTCGTGACTAACGTACATCACTAGATTAACGTGATGGCGATAAAATGCAACGTTTCCGTATTGCGTGAGAACTGTGCTCTCGTGAACTTTCGTGAACTCCAGCCGAGTTGCCTGCTTCGTCAAAACCTGATTGACAAAAGTTGATTGACAGCCCTTCGTCCAATCAAAACAGACACACTAGGAAACCCAGGCATGAGACCATCCAATCAGATTTCGTCTTAAGCGGAATGGGCGTTGCCTGGCGAGTTGGGAAATACTTGTCCAGCTTTGTAGGTGAAGTTAACGATTCGTGGGGGAATTTAGGAAAGTTTCTGAACAAATAACACACATTTAAACAAACCAATGGAAACCAACGGAACAGACGAAAAGGGTGTTAAATATTATCGTTTATCAGAGGTGGAGGAACGGAACTCTTTTAAAAGCACATGGATTATCATTCATAATAAAGTGTACGACGTCACAAAGTTTCTCGAGGAGGTGAGTTTTTAAAATAGAGCCTCAAATGTTCTGTCCAATGCCAAACACACAGCTAACATTTTCATTATGGTATGGTTTTGGAATGCATGCATTACGTGTATTTCATTGTAAACATAGAACCGTTGAATTGGAATTGTTTAACTTAATGCATAATATAAATACAATATATGTGCATTATAATCCAGTGTTAATGCAATGAAAAAGTCAGCTCGAAACATCCAGTACAAAAGTTTACACTGCTTAAAGTGAGTACTGAATGGAGTGACCTTTCCAAGTGCTCTCAAGAGATTTAATTACAATAGTTGCCAACTAATGTGTTTGGTGTGACATTGGCATTAGTGCAGTAACTAATATACCTCGCTGAACAATCAAATGCAGTTATTTTTTTTTATTAAATTTGCTTTTGGTGGTCAGGTTTATATGAAGAAAAGCTGTAGTTGCACCACACACTACCTTGCTGTAATTGACCAGATAGCCTAACAACATTTCACATCTTTCCCTATTTCTATCATTATCAAGATCTAGATAACCACCTATTCTAAAAAATGTTACTCATGCTAGGTCTAAAAGTGCACATGAGGATAGAGGTCGCCCGATAGTGGGTTTTACCAGTACACATAAGCTATGTGTACTGAACCATGAAACTTTTTAAATATAAAACATATTAATTATACCTTGATCATTCATGTCAGTTCACAGTTCATTAACTAATGTTAAGAGGAAGAACTTTGCAATGTAAAAATGTTTCAGTAAATGTTGAAATGTATTAACAATTAACTGTATTTTTATTAACCTTAGTTAATGTTACAATTGGAAGCTTATTGTAAAGTGTTACCATTTCATATAAATCCAAACAGTCATGCTTACAGATGGCCATCTTTAAATATCTACTCAAAGGCCATATCCTTGAAATTAGACACATGTATATTGTATCTTACACTTTATTTACTTCTAATTTAGAACACTTGATGATTATCTAATAAAAATAACAAAATATGAATTACAGTGATGAAAAAAAAAACTGAAACCAAATGCATTTCTGATTTGTGTATGTTTCATGTCTCTAGCTTTAAATATGCCACTTCACTGCATAACGAATGCATAAAAGCAATCAGCTGGATATAAACTAATGCAAATAGCAATAACAATTGCGTGTCACACTGCTGTTCTCCACTAATGCAGCATCTAGTCAACAAATAAATTACTTTATAATGATATGAAAACATGAACCGTAGTGTACTATACACATACTGTTTCATTGTCTGTTTTGAGGCGTCAGTGAGTTTTTATTTCGCCTCTTGAGGCCGCTCTCGTACTGTATAATGACAGCAGACTCTTCTCAGCCGCTCCAGTAAAGGACGCAACCCGGAAAAACTATCGGTATGGAAATTGCCCATAACCGATTGTTCCAGCAATAGGTAATCGGTGCCAATTAATCTGCAAAAACTATCAATCGGTCGACCTATTATCGTATGGATGCATGACTCTGTGCACTGATGACACTTAAAGGCACACTATGTAAGATTTGTACCTTAATATAACAGCTTCAAAGTCATTTTGATGGTAAACAAACTCGTAGTAGGGCGAATCATCCTGATAGCAAAGCTGGGGGGGGGGGTGCTGCTGGATAAACCAGCAGTGCAGGTTTGAGAGGCGGCGCCACACCAAATCTCACGAGAATCACAACTTGCTTTACGCCATGCCATCACATACATCAACAACATATGAAGCAGCCTCTATGGAAGACACTAGCGCGATTTTCATACGTGATTCATGACAGACTCGACGAAGGAAAAAACAAAGAAAGCGCGGTCGGAAGAGTCTAGGAAAATGAAACGAGAATCTGATCAGCTTTCAATCGTTGGTGAGTGGTATTTACGACAGTAACGTTAAATACAAGTACTCCACAGCGACTCTAGGGGTCACTGTTTGACAAAAATGGAAATCCTGCATAGTGTGTCTTTAAAGGTGCCCTAGAATGTGAAATGTAATTTAGTTTTTGAAAAACAACCCTGAAAAATAGGCGAATCTCCACATAACACCGACTGTGACGCAACAATCGGGATCATTAATATCTACGCCTCCAAAAATGTGCATATGCCAGCCCATGTTCAATGACAGGCGGACCTGCGCAGCCGAATCATCAGAAGTTCTGCAGGTGAAGAAACAAGCGAGGATCGTAGGGAAAATGGCGGATCAGGGAAATAAATGTTATGTTCCAGGCTGTGCAGGGGATGTGAGGACTTTTCATACCCTTCCCACAGAAAAGAAATGTTATCTATAATCGGATACCGCAACAGTTTAATTCGAGTTGTTGTTAATTTGCTCTGCCCATTTCACCACGGACTTATTTTCTAACCTGGGACAATATTAAGCAGGCTTCTCTCAGTGAATAAATTATATACAGAACGCGATCAAAGAACAATTTTTCCACACAGCGTGAGTCTATCTGGACTCGCCAAACTCGTTATGAAATCGATGACGCACGTTACACTGCACAACGAAGCTCTTACTGTATTTACATCATGTTTGCATTGGTGAAAGCATTATAGAGAGTGCAGAAACTGTTGCAATGATAAAATCTTCATTCTTGCGATCGACAGACTATCATCTGCTCATCATCACGGCAACATTTTATGTGATGGGAATAGATCTAAATACTTTCAAAACATCTCACGATTCATTAATCTCGATAGCTGTATTGGTAAAAACGAATAACAGCTGTAGTAAAAGTATTCGAGAGAGTTTCACATGTAATACGTAGCTATTTCATATGCAAGCATGTCAGCCAATCACAGCAGTGGGCGGTTACACTGAATCCCACAGCAGACACGCCCCTTCAAACAGAGCGTTCAAATCAGGCTAAGAAAAATGCCTTTTATTTCAAAATTATGACAATTTTTTATCAAAAAAAACACTAACATTATAAGGGCAACCTAGAAAACATTACAAAATAATAAAATAACCCCATTCTAGGGCACCTTTAAATCAACTGATAACTTCCTAGGGAACAGTTTTCAAAGACCAATCAAGTTCAAAATGGATTTATAGGGCTTTGCTTTTGAGGTTGATCTTTTGATGTATTTGCTGATGTCCACAGCACCCCGGAGGAGAGGAGGTGCTGCGAGAGCAGGCGGGCGGAGATGCCACCGAGAGTTTCGAAGATGTCGGCCACTCGACAGATGCGCGCGAGATGGCCAGTACTATGCTCATAGGAGAACTGCATCCAGTAAGTCCACCAGAAATCAGTGCTATTGTTGAGCATTAGTGTGAAGAAGACCTCGCGAGCTTTCTGACATTTCTGCTTTTTGTGAATATACTCTCTTGCCAAAATATTGAAAAAGTATTTTAATAATTAAAAGTAAATCAAGAAAAACTGAAAGGCTAGACAATTCCACAGCAGCTCCATCTTTGATTATTTGAAGTAATTGAAATCGAGGCTTTGAGGGATAGACGCACATCTCTTCACTCTTCACTGTTATTCAATGTGTTTTTGTATTGTTCTGCTGATGAAACACTGCAAAAATATCTTTCCAAGAGATTTCAGTAAACAAAAAACCCCCGACAATATGAGCTGTGGAAAATTATGAGTGATCTAGGAGCTTTTTACAGCGGATGCCATTGAAAACACGGTAAGTTTATCCCTCATAGCCTTGATGGCGCAGCTCTGAATAAGGTTATATGGAAGCTTGTTTCTGCCACAGAATAAAAAAAATAAAAAAAATAAAAGTTAACTGCGACTTTTTATCTCACAACACTTTTTTTCTCCGAATTCTGAGATAAAGTAAGACTTATGAGACAAAAACTCGCAATTCTGAGATAAAAGTAAATTTACGAGACAAACAAACAATTCTGAGATAACAAAAAGTTAGACTTATGAGACAAACAAACAATTCAAAGTCAGACTTACTAGACATAAACATGCATTTCTGAGATAAAAAGTTAGACTTATGAGACAAACAATTCTGGGATAAAAAGTCAGAATTGTAAACTTTTTTTCTCAGAATTGTGAGTTTATATCTTGACTTGTAATTTGTACTTTATATTTCGCATCTCACACTTGAAAAAAAGTCTGAATTGCGAGACACAAAGTTTCAATCTTGAGAAAAACAAATGCACAATTATCTTTTATAAAATGTTGTATTCTGTGGCGGAAACAAGCTTCGATTTATCTCTTGAGGGCTGCTATTTTAAGTGATACCCAGCATGTTTTTTCAAAGTCTGTTTTGCATATGTTGCTTTGCAACGATCAGTCAGCTCTGGCACACAAAAAGACATGAATAATCATTAATGATGCATAGTTTCAGTGAAGGGATTACATCACACTAATAGATGCCAATGGTAACCTATGCGATTTACAAATATGTATATATATATATATATATACAAAAATACAACCAAAGTCACAAACTTCCCAATCCCCCTGAGATATCTGGGAAAGTCTGTTGATTCATAGTTGTATCTAACGAAATCCGAGATGTTTTCATAGACCTCCAGGGGCTTGAGATACTATCAATAACCTGGAATCCAGTTGTATTCCTCTTGAAGGACCGGTAATGCTGCTGGATTTAGCACACAGATGCTATCAGGGAGTTTCTGTCAGGAATGGAGCCGAGTTGTGCACCTTGCAGGATTGAATTCAGAATGCATTTTAAATTCTAGTTCAATTGGGTGTGAGATAGCAAACTGCATGCAGAACAGTAATTCAATTTTAAAGAAGTAGAATTAAAAAGAAAGAACTTCAAAGAAATGTATAAAACTGCGGGGAGGTATTTTGATTCATCATAACAAATCTTTTTCATCACAGGAAGAAATTACTAATTTAATACATATTAAAATAGGAAACAGTTATTTTAGATCATAATAATATGTCACAATATCTTCTGTGTTTTTGATCAAATTCAAAAACAAAAAAAATCAAAAATACCAAAAAACTCAAAACCAAAATATTTGAACGGTAGAATGTACAATCATGTGAAAAATCTTTTGAATTTTAGGGTTTTACATATCAGTTTTACATATCTTTAAATGTCAAAGTTCATGACAGTACATTTAGAAAAAGACGGGACAGGTATGGCATGTTTAAAAGGGTAGCCAGGAGAAAGCTTCTTCTCTCTGAAAAGAACATGTCAGCTCGGCTTATAATTGAACAGTTGCATCTGAATAAACCTCAAGACTTCTGGAACAATGTCCTTTGAACAGACGAGACCAAAGTGGAGATGTTTGGGCTTAATGCACAGAAAACCGAACACGGCATATCAGCACAAACGCCTGGTACCGGCTGTCAAGCACTGTGGTGGAGGGCTGAGGATTTGGGCTTGATTTGCAGTCACAGGACCCGGGCACCTTCAGTCAGAGTCGACCACGACCTCTGAAGTCAAATGTGAATCGATCTGTCCGACAGCTGAAGCTTGGCTGAAACTGGGTCCTGCAACGGGACAGTTATCCCAAGAACATCAGCAAATTTACACCAGAATGTTGCACCGGCCCAGTCAAAGTCCAGACCTCAACTCGACTGAAATAATGCGACGGGACCTTAAGAGAACTGTGCAGAAACAGATGCTCACAAACCACAATGAACTGAAGAAATCTCCCTTCACAACGATGTGAGAGACTGATAAAGTCAAACAGATAATGATTTCTTCAAGTTATTGCTGCTAAAGGTGCTTCTACAAGCAAGTGGATCATAAGATGTGCTTAGTTTGCCAGGCTCCATTTTGGCTGTTTTTGTTAAATATTTAAAACAATCACGTGTAACATGTCATGTGTCGTTTATCTGAGGTTGTTTTGACCTAATTTTAAGACCTATTTAATGGAAATTAATTTTGCTTTGTCAATAAAATGTGTAAAAACTGATATTTTTGTATCATGCCTCTCCTCTTGTTTCCTCTCAGGATGACTGGGACAAGATTGCCAAACCACCCGTACGTAAAGCATTTTTCAAATCATATTTTCTCTCCATGTTCCTGGTTTTAACACACAAACACAGCCCTGCCTTTCACTGTTTTTGTCTCACATTTATCAGAACCACTTAAAAATGCCTTTGTTTTTCTGTTGAACAGGAATCGCTTGTAACAACCATACAAGAAACAACGAGGTAAGTTTACATTTATCCACAAACATGCCTAAGAATATCTGAGGGTTTCGATATTTCTAAGAATCTAAGATCTTTTTTCTTGTTTGAGGGATCATGTTCTTTTGAGTCCATTGTTTATTATTTTTACTTTCCATTGTAGTTCAGAAACAGCAAGTATCTGGTTAATAATTCAAGCTGATTACCAAGTGCAAGTTCCAAATCTTCTGTTTCATCTCTTGTTCCAGCTGGTGGTCAAACTGGTTGATTCCTGCTGTTGCCGCGGTGATTGTCACGTTCATGTACCGTATTTACACCACAGAGGAGGCATGATGGGATGCCTTTCTCAGCTGAAACTACAGTACCCATAATCCATTTCAGGTTTAACCATTACCATAAAGATTCTACAAATGAAGGCACCTTTTGTGTTAGTTTCCATGTTTGTTGTCAAGTTTATCCATTTAATTCCTGATATGCAGATGGTTTTTTATGATAAATTAAAGTATATTTTAGATCTACTTTGAGCATTATAAATATGTACGCTAAAGATGAAGTTTTGGTTGTCTAATTGTTTTTCTGTTGTGTAAAACTGTATACCATTATTCAGTTGAAATATCCAGGCTGAATTATACTGAATATTATCACATACATAAACACAACAGTTTGTTCCTCAAAGAAATACTTTAACTTGAAATGCATAATTTTCACATGCAAGTTGATCCTACTTGGACCAGGGAGAAATAATACAAGTTGTTTAGATCTAAAATAAAAAATGTATGAGTAAAATTGAAGATTATATTGTTTATTAAAATCAGGTAATTATTTAATCATTAACATGCTAATTGTGACAGATTCAAGATGAATTATTATTAGCAGCTGATAATCATATTAAGCTCCAAAATCAAAAGTGAAAAAAAAAATACTAGATTTTGCATTAATAAAATGGAAGATTATTTTTAGGACCATTAAGATTTTTTGAATTGTGACATTATTTTTATGACAATCAAGTCTATGTTTTGCCGAGTTCTTCTCATCTGCAATTTTTTGCATTACAATAATGTTCATTTGTCTTGAAGATAATGTTGCAATGCAAAAACGGTCTTCGTTTGTTTTATGCAAAACATAATCTAATATTTCTCTTTTGATTTTGTGGAGAAATATGAAGCTTAACTGTTCAGAATGTGATCGTACACAACCTAACCAAAATATATAATTATGTGCTTAATTAAGGTAAGTTCTTTCAGCCAATCAGCTACAAGTCACCACATCTTCACTGTAAGATTTGTTTTGGCAGTTGCATGTCGATGTGCCATTAAAAAGCATATCAGTGTACCACCTTGAACGGTGCTTATACATTCCCTTCTTTTTTTTTAACCAACTGAATGTAATATACTTGTATATGATATGATATTGAAGCCACTTTCCCATAGAAATGTTGATCCAGATGTTTGCAGTGTCTTCATTGCTAATGCTAATGCGAGAGAATCACACACTGTATCCTGTGATTTAAATGCATCAAATCATTCCGCTTTATTGTGTCCCAATAAACAAAGAAACTGCTTGTGTGATTTGCTGTAAACTCATTTCAGTAAAAAGTTATCCTTATGCATTTTTATACAATTTCCAAAAGCAGGTTTTCACAGTGAGAATGGTTCAACAGAAGAAACATTCAGTCAACAGTTATTAAGATAACCATTTCTTACCAAGTGTGAATGAAGAACATTTGAATAAATAAAGAACCTTTTTCCACTATAAAGAACCTTTTGTTCTTCCATGGATGTTAAAGTTTTTAATGAGCCATATAGATGAGTGAATATAGTGACCCCAAACAATAACTGAATGCTTACAGGAAGACAGAACATGAATGTCATTTCATTATATAATACCATATCAAACCAAATAACATTTAGGATTAAAAAGGTTAAAATGTTAGTGAGGGTTTTGAAATCAATGGATATTGACACTTTCTAGTTGACTTCATACATGCATTAAAAATCAACTTGAGACCTGAGGCCAGTTGCATAAACTTAGCCACTATCTTAAGACTGTGTTTTAAGAACTAATTTGGCCAACTAGAAATTAGTCAAGAGGTAATCACTCTTACTTTCTGATTCAAATTAGACTGATCTACCTTTTTTATGTAACTGACTTAGCACTAGTCTTGAAGAAAAAAAATAGATGACTAACTTTTAAGACTAGTCTAAGCAGTTTATGCAACTGGCCTCTGTTGGTGCAAAGTCGTCTAAAAATGACAGTAAGTTCTGAAAAAAGGTATAGCAGCATTTAAGCATAGACATCTGAATTGATAGTTTGTTATCTAATCTAATGGAATGGCATTCAGAAGTGTGAAATGGTTGATGTTTAGACATTTCGTGTCAGAAAATGTTACAACACTGACATCTGCTGGTGAATTAAAGCTGCTACAACAGCGCTGGAGAGGCACTCGTTTCAGTGTTCACATGCTTTTCTATAGTCTTTAGTAATAGTCATCGACAAGAGCTTTAAAAGGAGACGCATAATATGTTCTCATAGTAGAACACAGTTAAGTAACAGTTAAATGTAAATTACTATTAATACAAGTCCTTATAGTCATGAGCTGTCATCTCATTTAGCTGTTTATCTACAATTCTCTTGTTTAAAATTTCAATTTAGCGTGGCAGGTCATCTCTCATGTCATTGTGACATATGAGTAAATTAAAACACGTACATTTTTACTTTAATGTTTCAGCTTGTAATCACATCTAAATGGCTTTGGATTGCGTTGCACCATATATTTGCTCATTAAGGCATTTTAGATCACGTGTACCTGTCCACTCATGCTGTAGCTGGTCATTAATGGTGTTGTAACATTGCAGTGTGTTTGTTTAGTCTGATAACAGCATGTTTTGAAGCTCTCACTGACCTGTGGTCATTAAAGAGCAGCAAGAAGTAAAGCTGCTGTACTGACACACACACACGCACACATATACACACACACGCAAACACACACACACACACACACACACACACACACACACACACACACACACAGAGACAGACACACACACACACACACACACACAGACACACGCACACACACACAGGCACACACAGACACACACACACACACACAGGCACACACAGACACAAACAGACACACACACACAGACAGACACACACAGACACAGACACTAGATGGACACGTTGTGGTGTGTTTATGCTTCTGCTGGTTACATCTGAAGCCTGTTGCCCAGTTCCAGTAACGGCACTATACATGTTTCCATCTCACTACTTGCACTACTTGGTGAAATATGTAAAGCTTGATGCTTTGACCTCTTGTGGAACTGCCCATTTTTTTGAACTTCTCGTTTATTGAACAACATCACAGTTACAACCATGCATTTGGTGTAAATATCTGCATGTGTGTGTGTTCCCTCCAGTACATCCAGTGAGAGTGCAGAAAAATCAAAGGCTGCATCTGAAATCGCATACTTATAGTAGATGAAAAATGACAAAATATGTCTGAATTCACAGTCCTCATAAAAGAGTACCCGGCCGGATTCTTCCAGTGAGATTCGGAAGTGTGCACACGATGGACACTTTACCCATGAGGCCACAGGAGAGGATTTATGAATGGCAGTGAAGCAACATAACTGTCCCTGTCCCAATTGGCTCACTTTATGTGCACTTGTGGACTCAAGGCTCAGGTATACTTCATTTTCCTCCCGCGCCGTCTCGCACACAGGTGAGTGCACAAGCCTTTCAAACTCCTGTGGACTCCTTTGGCAGTGAGTGCGTATCCTCTGTGGCCGGCGTGCTCGCTGCGCGTTTTAGCAGAGCCCATATTGAAGCGAGCTCTGCAGAAAACTACTTCCTACGTCACGAAAGTGTGGATTGAATGAAGATCACGAAGCTGGTCACATGATTATGACAGCATGGGGGATGTAGCACATCCAGATTAGAGACACACACATTCATTCGCAGTAATAACTTTCAAAATAAGTATCTACTCAGTATGTGATTTTGGACACAGACAAAGTGTGTAATGTTGGATACTTCATGCACTCATCTGTCACAGCTTTCCTTATAGTGGATGGAGACTCTGATGCTGATGTCTAAATAACCTTATACAGTTCATATACTACACAGATGAGTACATAGTGTGTAGTATAAGTGCATAATATTGCGTCATTTGGGATACTACTGTGTGGAACAGGGCAGAACATGATTTCAGCAAGTGCAACATGTTCCTGTATCATCATCTTTGTTGATCCAGGAACAACATTACAACCGACCAATCAGATTTGAGGGAATAGTTTACAGTTTCTGTCAAGTTTAGGCTTGCAAGCAGGGTTATGTGCCTCTGCATCAGTGTTATTCACCATCATTTCCCTACGAGTAGGGTTAGCTTTAGGGGTCGGGTTAGGACTCAGTTTTCGGATAGGAATCTTGTTCAGGATCAATAAAATATGTTAGCCCACACTGTACATTTTTTAAATGTTCAATATGTTATAACATGTTTTTACATTGCTTTAACTCATCAAAATAAGCGAAGCAATTTTCAACTTTTTTTATAAGCTATATACAAGATTCAACTATTATTTTTTAAGTCAGTTTAATGTAATTAAAGTTGAAATTACTTAAACATCCAAATTGATTGTACTTAAAAACGTAACGTGTCTAACTTAGCAAAACAGGAAGTGTGACACGAGTTAGAAAACCCAGCGATGTTACACTGAACATCAAACTCTTGGGACGCAGCCTGACCAATCAAATCTGAAGACCACAACTCTTCATAAAGCATTTCATTACAGTATGTACTTTTTATTGGTTGATTGATTGATAAACAAAAGTAATGTAATGTTGTAATGTTGAACATTTTAAAATGTTTTCAATTATTTAGCAATTTAAATCCATTCATAATTTATATTATACATTATAAGTTTGTAAATAAATAAATAAATCACCATATTAGAATGATTTCTGAAGGATCATGTGTCACTATAAAGACGGAAGTAATGATCACAGGAATAAATGACATTTTACAATATATTCACATACAGCACAGCTATTTTAAATTATAATAATATTTCACAATATCAATATTTTTGTTGTATTTTTGATCACATAAATGCAGCCTTGGTGAGTATAAGAGACTTATTTAAAAAATATATCTATTATTCCAATATATTATTCACAGTACATATTATTCCAAACTTTTGACCAATAATGTATATATTAAATACCGGAGAAAATAAGCTCAATCATCTAAATAATCTTTCAATGCAAACAATCTTAATGGTCCAATGGTTCCAAAAATAGGCTTCATTTTCTTTTCATAGTGTGAAATGGTTTTGACAGTTTCCATGAGATTCCCCTAAAATATATTTTGGCATATATTAAAGGTAAGCCTATATTTATTGCATATTTAAGCAAAATAAAATATTCTAGTTTAAGTTAACTATAACTCTAATGCGCCAGTGCCAGGATTTTCAGCAGGAGCCATGGACTAAAATTAGGCAGATTAGATATATAACACATGATAGTTTTATAAAAACTGCATGAGGTTGTATCACAACACAATCAGTTACAGTAGTACTCTTCATTTCAGTTATTATAAATCCTGCTTTTCTACATTAGCAGGTCCCTGAATCTAACCTCTGACCTCAAGAAAAAGTCTCTTTATAGGAACTTCATAGAGTTACTTGTTCTGTTTGTAAAGAGAGTGTAAACGTGCGTGTTGACATCTGTCTGTTTGACACTGGATCTGGTTATAGAGCAAGGCGAGCTGGAACCAGTAGTATGTGGGCGTAACAGTGTGTAACTGATACTACAGGACTGCACGTATATACACATGTGGAGCTGTTATTTCTTCCTGTTAGCTGTTAGTCTTCACATACATGCTCCTCCGAAGGGATTCTCCTGGAATTAAACATTCTGTCCTTGGACATTACAACCCTGGAATGACGAGCATCATGAATGAGGAGCAGATGGAGAACGGAACGGACTCCGATGACGATCTTCAACCCGAGGAGATTCCCGCGTACCTGAAAGACAGGAGAAGAGCCAAGTCCTTACCTGCGTACCCAGATCAGGCGAATCTGTTCCACCAGATCTCCCAGAGCTGCAGGAAACGCGTGAAGTTCGCGGACGCGCTCGGGTTAAATCTGGCGAGCGTCAAACACTTCAGCACGAGCGAGGATCCTCAGATTCCAGCCAAGGTGTTTAACAGGCTGAAGAGCTTCCCCCTTCATAATGACCGAGAGTTCATGGATGACTTATGCATGAACATCAAGTCCACTCTGGCACCGGACTATCTGGTCCCGACGTTCAAGATGCCCGTGGAGTCCGGAGACCTGGAGACGCGGCTCACACGCTGTCGCGTCGCGCTGGAAAGCGTCACGGTCACACAGTTTGATGTGCGTGGGATCATACGGGCGATGGGAAGGAGAGAGGTTGGGGTCAGGTATACTTTCAACGACTGGCTGTCGTTCGTGGATGCGCAAGCAATCCCCGTGCCCACCGAGGACACGACGCACGGAGCGCGCTTCTCCTTCACTATGTTCACGCCTCCTTTCTTAGATCCGAGCGCTTCTGTGCACTTCGCCGTGTACATGAGGGATGGTAAATCTGAGTTCTGGGACAACAACGATGGGCTGAACTATTCCCTGAAGTACCACAGCTCGTCATCCATTGAGACCGCGGCTTTCCACGCGATATGAAGTGATGCGCTTTTACGCACGGCACGCTGCCCCAAAATCGCTGCGTCTTGACCTCACAATTGTGACTGACTAAAACATACATGAATGTGCTCTCAAGAGGATATCAAGGTTAAACTATAGAGTGGACTGACATTTCAAATCAAGTCACATATTTCTATAGCGCTTTTTACAATATTTGTTTTTGTAAGTAGCTTCACAGTGATAAACAGGAAAATAGCAATCAATGATCACCAATAAAGTAAGACAATTCAAAATCTGCTGTAAAGCAACTCTAAAAAAACAGTAGTGTCAATATTTAGCTCAATTCAGTTCAACAAGTTCATTAATGATGAAACGAGTTCAGTTCATCTGAGCAGAAGAGCGTCGTTATTCAGTCAGTTATACGTTATTATCGAGTTCAGTCAGTTCAGTTCAATACAGTGTTGATGTTGCAAGATTGGTCAATTATCTTTATTGGTCCAGCTCAAATCAGTTAAGTTTTATTCTCATCCAATAGTGTGAAAACAATATGATGACATTACTATTAAGTTCAGGAATAAAAGTGTCCTAGTATTAAAATGTTTTACATGAATAGTTTACCAAAAAAAAAACAAAAAAAAAACATTTCTGTTATAATTTAGTTGTTCCAAACCTATTTGACTCTCGTCTTTTAAAAAGTTAAGTTTGAGTTCAGTTCAGAGCATTTAAACACATGGTAAGTTTTGGTAAGGTTACTTTTTAGTGAGAAAATGACTTTAAATTGTGGACTGTTTCTCACTTACATAAATGAATCCAGGAGACTAACTCCCAGTTTCACAGACAAGGCTTAAGCTAGTCCCAGACTAAATTGCATGTTTGAGCTGTTTTAACAGAAAGCAACTTGCACTAGCATTTCTTAAAGTACGGCACTGCCATTGTTTAGTCTCAAGACGCACATCAGTGGTGTTTCCCCCCGAAGGTTTCGCTGTCTGTGAAACCAGGCCTATAATGCAGAAGTTGTATGGACTGCTTTATTGTGCCTTTGAAGCTTGACCTGTCCGGTTTAGAGCAAAAGAGCAACTTGGACATTCTCCACAACTGGAAGAAAAAAGTCAAATAGGTTTGGGATCACATACAGATGAGTAAATGATGACACAATTTACATTTTCAAGCATGTACATTTTCATGCAAGTTCAAACAATGCATGGAATGCAAACTGCACTATGTTGGTTTTCTTTCACAAATGAGTCATCAGTGTCATTTATTAATAACGTCAAACATGTTGTTTCCATCATGGCTGCAGTTATTGACACTGTGAAGTTCTTTTTATTGCAATCCAGAGACATACAGGAAACAACACAGTAATGCATCATGGGATATTATCAGTTACATTTGGGACAACCAACATATGCTGCTGAAATTTGCTTCTCAAATTTAATTCAATTATTGATGCTTTCGCTGCATTGGACTTTAAAATTTAAATATCAATGTTGACATTCAACTGTCAAAATGTATTCATTTTATCAAAAACATAAGCACATTAAAAGACACCTGAATAAAGGGTTAACAACACAGTGTATGAATGATTCTAGATTAAATGACATTGAGAGTTTGAAGACATACTGAATGTTTGGCCTTCTCTCAGCATGAGGACAGAGACTGGCCTGTCCAAAGTAAAGCAAGTCAATAAGTCCTCTATGTTTCTGCATATGAGATATGCTATCGATCCTTGTAACTAAAGTCAAGCTTCGCCAGTTTTTCTTTACATTGGTTGTTTGGTCTGTGCATCTGTTAGACTACAGGCGACATTCTGTTTATGATTTGCAATGTTTGTTTGAACATATGCCAATATTCTTAATGTATGCACATGAGATTTCATTTACCAGCTGGATTAAATGATGCCTGATAATGTGCAGCATTGTGGATGTGAAATAGATCAGAATAGAAGGATGATTGACTCTTGATGTTTCTGCTCTGTAAATAAAAAGCTCAAATAGTTGCATAAACTGCTTAGACTATTCTTTAAAAAAGTCATCTAATTTGTTTCTTCAAAACTGGTCCTAACTTTTTAAAGTCAGTTACATGACGGCTCGGTTTCACAGACAGGGTTTAGATTAAGCCAGGATTAGACCGTAGTACGTTTAGGACATTTAAGTATCTTTTATAAATGTGTCTTAGAAAAAAACACTACTGGTGTGCATCTTGAGACAAAACAATGGCGGTGACATATTTTAAGAAATGCCAGTGCAAGTTGCTTTCAGTTTAAACAGCTCAAACATGCATTTTAGTCTGACACTATCTTAAGCCAAGGAAAATATCCAATTGGTCTAATTTGAATCAGAAAATGAAGACTGATGACCTCTTGATTAAATGCTAGTTGGTCACACTGGTTCTCAAGACACTTTGGCTAACTTTATGCAATTATGTAAGAATTGGTAGTTAGAAAATATTACATGAGAATAATGACTATAAAATGAGGGTATCACATATACCAAGAGTTGGGAAAATGCATTCCATCTTAGGTGAATGCACATATTTCAGCTGCTAAAAGGCAACTATGATTTTTTTTTTGTTGATATTTTGCTTTAATGTCACAATACAATAATATAGCTCCAAATAAAATATTCACTAAAGTCTTATTTTAATTCTTATTAACACTGCAATGATTAATGCAAGTCGCCTCTGTCAACAGTCTTCCTCATGAATAAATGTAAATGCGCATGTATAATTTCATTCAGATCTCTGCATCTCTGTTTGCATGATGCACTTCTATAACTGGGCCACGTTTAGGCTTTGAACAACGAGTTTTAACAAAACTGTTTGCTTTTGCTACCCACAATCTGTTCGTAGGCATTGAGTAATGTGATCTTTATACCGTCCCAATGTTTTACTGGGCCATCGCTGACTGAAAACTAATAGAATAAGCTATTTTTAACCACTCAACCTTTACCTTTTGTGAAAAGATCAATGAAAACTGTCATCTTTTTCAGATAACCCACTCAAAGAAATGTAACTTACATGAATTTATTGTAACACTAACAAACAAAGAATGAAAAATACATTATGTACAATTTCTATGGCATCTTATATGTGACCTATTGGATCACAAAACCAGTCACAAGTTGCACGGGTATATTCGTGGCAATAGCCAACAACACACAAAATGTTTCTTTTATGCCAAAAATAATTAGAATATGAAGTAAAGATCATGATCCATGAAGATATTTTGTAAATTTACAACCGTAATTATATAAAACATTAATTTTTTTGAGTGAATGCAGCACAATCCTGAACATAAATGGACAACTTTAAAGGCGCTTTTCTCAATGTTTCGATTTTTTTGCACCCTGATATTCCAGATTTTCAAATAGTTGCATCTCAGCTAAATACTGTCCATCCTAACAAACATTACATCAATGGAAAACTAATTTATTCAGCTTTCAGGTGATGTATACATCTCAATTTCAAAAAATTGACCCATGTGACTGGTTTTGTGGTCCAGGGTCACATGTATGATATAGACAGTATGGTGTTCATGGCACACGGCATCTGAAATGACTGAGTAAACAGGAAGAGTGTATGTAAGATCCATTCTGATGAAGGTCTCCAATGCAGATCCCCATCATGACCATCATGAACAGCAGATGTTTGAAGAATAGACATCCGTTCTCTATCGTCTGAGAACTCTAGACCATCACTCCCACATCACATCAATCGCTCTTCTTTTCCTCCGCTTCCATGACCGTCTTCTGGATCTCAAACATCTGCCCTATAGACACCTGTGGACAGCAAGTTACTAGAGTTAACCAGTACTGACATTAAAGTGTGTGGTTGAAACATTCCAAGGGAGTTTGATTTTTTTTTTTCCTCTTTTATAATTGTACAGCTTTAAAGTAGTTCCATATTTGTGTGATTATAAATGACTGGTAAAAAAAAAAAATGTCTCTCACAAACACACACACACCACGTAATTTTTCATCAAAAATAATTCACTCACATGAGATCAGCCAATAGCAAACCACAACCATCCAATCATCCAATCAACTGCCCATGGACAAATCAAGCCCCGCCCACATTTGTTCTTGTTCCAGAAGCCGTTTCACTCAGAAATACAGTTCTTTTATGGAATTGTTTCAAACATGTCTTCTTTAAATCTCTTTTCAACTCCCACATCTGACTCTATGTTTCTGATTGTAGTCCACTTTTATTGATTCAATCTAATCCTGATGGAAAAATCAAGCCCCATCCTATATTATTTTGCTGTTGAATAAATATAGTATGACATTTAGTAAAATTGAAAGAGGAACTGAAAACATTCAAAATGAATGCTCCAGTTTAAAAGAAAAACACTGAGAGGCAAATTCAAACTGATATTATTTCTTGAACCTAGAAAAACATTAATTATATCCGAGCTCAATTATTTATTAGATTAATTACAGTTAAATTCATACCCTATTGGCATCCTTCCAAAACCAGCTTCTGTTCTTTTCAACATCCATAAAAATGAGTGGCACTTCACAGCAAAACAGTGCAATTCGTCAGAGCAACGGTGTCAGAAAAGTGCACTAAAGTCCAAAGGATAGTCTGTAATCTTTATTTGTCCATGTTTCCAGCGGTCCTGAACGAGGCTAAATCAATACTGAACAGAGATGTGGCCTTCATGATGAGCGAGGACAAACTGTGTATGAAAACTGAGGACTGTGCCAAGGATTTCATTTTGGAAACAACACGTTGTCTTCACAATACAATCTTTAATATTTCCCTGTATGAATGGGTATTTACATAAAAATACAAAGCTGCCTTTATACTTTAGGGTCCATCACAAATGCATCACATTTTGGTGTCCATTTTAGGGCATCAAAAAGCCAGAAACCCCTTCCCTTGCCTTTATATACTGATCTGTCAGAAGTAAAACAGCTTTGTCTTATGACTATATCTTTCTTCAGTCCTGTATAATGAAACCGCCAACAATAAGAGCAGTGGCTGTTATGATTTCTCTGCAGAAGCATAATCTTTCCCCAATTATCCTCTTGTGTTATGTAGACAGTACAGTGAGTGTATCACCTGCAATCCGCCTGTCCAAACACACACACACACCAGCACATCTGATTTATTAACACCTGACCGAAGCTTCAGATAAACGCCAGCGTTAAGTAAACGCGTCTAAAAGAGGCAAGGAATACAGGGAATATGAGGACGATTTGCCTGGAGAAAGTCCAAGTTGAAGGAAAAGATGCAAGGTTGGTGAAGGAGAAACACGTGGTCATTTTTCAGTGATGGCTCAACAAAGAGGAACATTACGATCCATTTCTGAGCTCTGTAAATATTTCCAGCGTCCCTGTGACGCGCGCCATCTGTCAACTTCAGCCTCTCTCCCCGTGTCTCCTGTCCATAACCTCTCTTTAAAACAGAGGAGAGCCGCATCCCGAGGGAGCGAGCCTAGATGACTGATGGGATGACGAGGTGCATTATGGTCCAGGTGCCAAGCGGAGGAGTCAAGTGGCCAGCTGGCTTCAATTAAGTCAGGTATTTAGTCAAAATAAGGTCATATTGATGGTGTAAACGGCGTAACACTTTATAAAACACTTCATTTGTGCACTGATACTCAAACAGGAATTTATTAAACTAATTAAAAACGGTTCTTGTTTAGAAATGTGGGTTTTATTTCTACGTTTTCATTTTTTTTTTTAATTATTTAGCTGGTAGGCGTTAAGTAACAGTGTTATTAACTACAGGCTGTAGTCGTGAATTGGTTCATTCAGATGATTCATGCACAATAAATTCATTTCAGTCCCTGTGCAATTTTAGGTTTTCATTTTTAATAATGAAATATGTTGATGGATTTTAATTTAGGTGTTTTCTAGCTGTACAGTAAATGTATGTTCAAAATTAAAAGTGAATAGTTTATCCAAAAATTAAAACTGTTATTTATCATTTATTGTTTGGAATGGAATATTTCACGTCAAATAAATACTGGTCTGGTATTAATAATAAATTAATGATCCGAATTATATATATTACTGTAGCTTGGTGTTTGTTGTTAGCTTGTAGTTTGCAGCTTGTACACTGTAAAAAATGTAATTTTAACAGTAAAAACCAGTTGATTGGTTACCAGTACAGTAAGTTCCCTCACTCTATACAGCCAAAAACTGTAACAGATCTATTTTCTTTAGTTTCATTTTTCCGGATCAAATGGTTCAAAAGTTGTAACCATTTGAACTCTGAATTTTTGAACGGGTAGTGGCGATATAGAGTTGGTCCTAGAAACCCCAAAGTTGGTCAGATTACTATTCATTACCATCACTACAAGTGTGCCAATTTTCATCCTTTTCCTACTTACGGTTCATTGGGCTGCCATAGACTCCCGTTGGGGAGCAATAATAATAAGAAGAAAACGAACGGATACAATTAAAAACAAAGCAAAACCAAAGGAAACAAAAGAAAAGAAGATGACAAAAAGATAACAAAACCCAAAACAAACAAACCAAGGCAAAACCAAAGAAAACAGAAGAAAAGACAAAACACAAAACAAAACCAAAGTAAAAAGAAGAGAAGACAAAACACAAAACAAAACCAAAGTAAACAAAAGAAAAGAAGAAACGACAAAGCACAAAACAAAACCAAAGTAAACAGAAAAGAAAAAGATAACAAAACAAAAAAACAAGACAAAACCAAAGTAAACAAAAGAAAAGAAGAAAAGAAAAACAGAAAAATAAAAACAAGACAAAAGTACAAAAAGTAAACAAAAGTAAACAAAACACAGATCAGGAAAACTATGTCATGACAACCAGAGTTCTGTTCTGAGAGTAACCTGTACTAACAAAGGCTTTTCTTTAAGAAGAGACATAACCAATAATCATAATACATTTTAATGCTTTAAAGATTTTAAAGAGCCTGGTTCTGATATTCAGATATGAAGTGTTCTGTGCTGTATAAGGGCTGTATAAAGGGCAGTGTGTGTGTGTGTGTGTGTGTGTGTGTGTGTGTGTGTGTGTGTGTGTGTGTGTGTGTGTGTGTGTGTGTGTGTGTGTGTGTGTGTGTGTGTGTGTGTGTGTGTGTGTGTGTGTGTGTGTGTGTGTGTGTGTGTGTGTGTGTAGTCGCTGTGTTTGGACTGTCCTCTGCCAGGGCTGGAGTCACTCCTGAATTTGTGCTGTGCCATCACACACGTCAGCAAAGCATGCTGGGAACAGCACACTCCTGGGAGACACCTGTGCAAACTCATCCAGAACAATCTCCATCTCTCAACATCAGCAATATCTGACCAGAAACTGACCTCAGAACAACACCTGCCATAATCAATGAGCGAAAAGATAATTTATCAGCTTTTGAAAGACAAACTGAGACAAACATCCTGCAATATGACTGGAATACAGTATAACACCATTGGGATACAGTATAACAGCACTGGAATACAGTACAAAAGCACTGGAATACAGTATAATAGCACTGGAATACAGTATAACAGCACTGGAATACAGTATAACAGCACTGGAATACAGTACAAAAGCACTGGGATACAGTATAATAGCACTGGAATACAGTATAACAGCACTGGTATACAGTATAACAGCACTGGAATACAGTATAACAGCACTGGAATACAGTACAAAAGCACTGGGATACAGTACAAAAGCACTGGAATACAGTATAACAGCACTGGGATACAGTATAACAGCACTGGAATACAGTACAAAAGCACTGGGATACAGTATAATAGCACTGGAATACAGTACAAAAGCACTGGGATACAGTATAACAGCACTGGAATACAGTACAAAAGCACTGGGATACAGTATAATAGCACTGGAATACAGTATAACGGCACTGGGATACAGTATAACAGCACTGGGATACAGTATAACAGCACTGGGATACAGTATAACACACTGGGTTACAGTATAACACACTGGGATACAGTATAACTGCACTATAACAGCACTGGAATACAGTATAACAGCAATGGGATACAGTATAACAGCACTGGGATACAGTGTAACAGCACTGTGCACTGGGATACAGTATAACAGCACTGGAATACAGTATAACAGAACTGGAATACAGTATAACAGCACTGGGATATAACAGCACTGGAATACAGTATAACAGCACTGGGATACAGTATAACACACTGGGATACAGTATAACAGCACTGGGATACAGTATAACAAACTGGGATACAGTATAACACACTGGGATACAGTATAACAGCACTGGGATTCAGTATAACACACTGGGATACATTATAACACACTGGGATACAGTATAACAGCACTATAACACCACTGGAATACAGTATAACAGCACTGGGATACAGTATAACAGCACTGTACACTGGGATACAGTATAACAGCACTGGAATACAGTATAACAGCACTGGAATACATTATAACAGCACTGGGATACAGTATAACACACTGAGATACAGTATAACAGCACTATAACAGCACTGGAATACAGTATAACAGCACTGGGATACAGTATAAAAGCACTGTGCACTGGGATACAGTATAACAGCACTGGAATACAGTATAACAGCACTGGGATACAGTATAACAGCACTGTGCACTGGGATACAGCATAACAGCACTGGAATACAGTATAACAGCACTGGGATATAACAGCACTGGGATACAATATAACAGCACTGGGATATAACAGCACTGGGATACAGTATAACAGCACCGGAATACAATATAACAGCACTGGAATACAGTATAACAGCACTGGGATACAGTGTAACACACTGGAATACAGTATAACAGCACTATAACAGCACTGGAATAGAGTATAACAGCACTGGGATACAGTATAAAAGCACTGTGCACTGGGATACAGTATAACAGCACTGGAATCCAGTATAACAGCACTGGGATACAGTATAACAGCACTGTGCACTGGGATACAGTATAACAAGACTGGAATACAGTATAACAGCACTGGGATATAACAGCACTGGGATATAACAGCACTGGGATACAGTATAACAGCACTGGAATACAGTATAACAGCCCTGGAATACAGTAAACAGCACTGGGATACAGTATAACACACTGGGATACAGTATAACACACTGGGATACAGTATAACAGCACTATAACAGCACTGGAATACAGTATAACAGCACTGGGATACAGTATAACAGAACTGGAATACAGTATAACAGCACTGGAATACAGTATAACAGCCCTGGAATACAGTAAACAGCACTGGGATACAGTATAAAACACTGGGATACAGTATAACACACTGGGATACAGTATAACAGCACTATAACAGCACTGGAATACAGTATAACAGCACCGTGATACAGTATAACACACTGGAATACAGTATAATAGCACTGGGATACAGTATAACAGCACTGGGGTACAGTATAACACACTGGAATACAGTATAACAGCACTTGGATACAGTTTAACAGCACTGGGATACAGTATAACACACTGGGATACAGTATAACAGCACTATAACAGCACTGGAATACAGTATAACAGCACCGTGATACAGTATAACACACTGGAATACAGTATAATAGCACTGGGATACAGTATAACAGCACTGGGGTACAGTATAACACACTGGAATACAGTATAACAGCACTGGGATACAGTTTAACAGCACTGGGATACAGTATAACACACTGGGATACAGTATAACAGCACTATAACAGCACTGGAATACAGTATAACAGCACCGTGATACAGTATAACACACTGGAATACAGTATAACAGCACTGGGATACAGGATAACAGCACTGGGAATGCAATAAAACACACTGGAATACAGTATAACAGCACTGGGATGTTTCACCGTTTGAGTGTTTGATCAGAGTATGACAGTAATATATGGATTTAGTTAAATTGGCTGATATCTGGTTATTTGAGACTATCTGCATTGACTGAGAGCCATATCTGCCTCAATAGTTCTGTATGAGAGCGCGCTGCAGTTCCGGTTTTCACCACAGATTTACATTGTAAACGTGTGTGGCGCTGTAGAGCTGTGGAGGCTCAGAGACCAGCTGCCCCGCTTAGTATCATAAATACATGCCTGCCGAATCCATGCGCTACATTTTAATATATCCTGCTCACTTTACAACTTAAAATAGTCTAGAAAATCCGTAAAATATTTGTTGCAGAATGTTGAACACATTTACAATGTATTATTAATTCCGTGTATATAGAGGTCTATGTTAGGATTAATATTTTGCTGCTTCGCCTGCCCTTACAGGCTGGCTCAATGTACTGGCATTGAGGACAACAAGACAAGTACACGAGAATCAGTGCACAAGCATGAAACAAGTTCAGACTCTTTCCACGTCTATCGTAAATGATGGCGACTTGACTTCGGTAAACTCACACACACCGCCGAAGGCTTCTTGGAGGAACTATATTTGTGCTCCCAGTAGGTTTGGCACAGATGTTTTCACAGGATTTTGAAGACAGCGCAACAGCTGCCTGTTTGTCAAAGATGGGGATTCTGGGAGATTACAGATGGTTGTCCTATACATTTGAGAACCAAACCTAAATATTACCAGATGGCACAAATATATGTGTAGCCTCATGATGGATATTTCTTTACTACACTTACTGTCACAGGTGAGGCTTTTTCATGCTTTAAACATGACGTTAAGGACAGAGAGGAAGCATTCAAACATTTCTGAAGGGATCATTCCAAAGAAAACCCCAGCCTTTACTGTAGTCCACATCCTTACTGTCAGGACACTACTAAATTATGTCCACATCAAGGTCTTCAGGATTACTTGAACATCACAGGAGTCTTTATTTAAAGTCCTGCAGGGTACATGCCAACTGCCCGATCAGATGTCGACTGATTGATCGGTTTTGCTGAATAATCGTCACTGATAACTGATTCCTGGAATCTGTATACGTTTGTTTTCATTCAGTATCTGGGTTCAACCCGGTCACTATAAATGTGTCTGTATAGCACGCATTGTGTTTCTCTTGGAATTTATACGCGAAAATGAGTTTTTTGTCATATGATGCGCATGGGTAGGTTAGTAGTGGTGTGGGGTGCGTATGTATTATACCTTTGGGTAGATTAGTGCTGTGGGGTGCATGTGTATTACACGCAATAAAGTGCGTATCATATGCATGTGAAAACTGCGTATCATATGCACGTAAAAACTAATTTTCACTTATAAATTGCACGATAAACACAATGTGTGCTACAGACGCATTTTCATGAGATCAGGCTGCTGTTAAAAACTATCGGTTCATTAATCGGTTATTGGTCAGCATGATCCTAGTTATCGTTATCGGTAAAATCCACAATTGGTCGACCTCTACTTAACCTAAATCGTACAACAACAACAAAAATCTATATATTATGTACATCACTTCACACTCACAGTGGAGGAGAGAATTTACCCACCTGTCATTTTATTGCATTTAATTAATCTTATTTTTAGTTTATATGCAGTTGTTCATGGATATAAAGTGTGTGATGCTACGGTTACAATGCAGTTATCATGATCATGGTTACAAAACAGTTAGGAAGATATACAATAATTAAAGTTGAATTGCCTATTTAACTACAGCAGACATTTATCTCTAAATTTAGGTTTCAAATATGACAAATAATATAAATGTATATGTACAATAAAGTACATTTTATATAAATTCATATGGTTTTCTAAACATTTCTAAACATTCATATAATATAATATAATATAATTCAAACATTTGGGGTCGGCAAAATTTGTTTAATGTTTTTGAAATAAGTGTCTTCTGCTCACTATGGCCAAATTTATTTGATTAAAAATACATTAAAAAAATATAATATTTTGAAATATTATTACAAATTAAAATAGCTATTTCTTTATTTTTGTGTAATTTATTCCTGTGATCAAAGCTGGATTTTCAGCATCATTACTCCAATCTTCAGTGTCACATGATCCTTCAGAAATCACTCTAATATGATGATTTCCTGATCAAAAAACATTTATGATTATTATCAATGTTGAAAACAGTTGTGCTGCTTCATATCTTTGTGGAAACCATCATACACCTTTTTTAAGGAAACTTTGATAAATAGAAAGCATTTATATGAAATATAGATATACTGTATGTAACATTCTAAAATTCTACTGTCACTTTTGATCAATTTAATGCTTTCTTGCTGAATAAAAGTATTTATTTCCCTCTAAAAAAAGTACTGACCCCAAATTTTTGGACAGCAAAATATAATATAATAGGCCACAAGACATCAAAAACTGCATTTGGGAAACGGCTAAGAAGTTTTTGGCTTGGAAAATGACAGGACCTCATTTAACTACAGCGATTAATGAGACAATCAACATTAAAAGGCTTAGCAGACTTTAGGACAATCATTTCGGCATTTAACCTTTTAAAATACAGAAGAAGTTGAAGATTTGGTTGTAAATCAGTGAATTGCATGTAAGTGTGTGTGTTCACAGCCTAAGGCTCTTCCAGAAGGATTCACTAGGGGGCAGCAGCGTCTAAAACGACACTTCACACACCAGCACCAACACAAAGCACTGTGCTCTACTCATAGTGGGCGTGTCCTTGTGCGTGATTGGTTGAGCTCCTCCACTAGTGTGGGGGGTGGGGGGGGGCTGTAAGGGCGGGAGGAAAAAGTGACATGATAACTCACTCGACCAATCAGACGACAGCAGGCACTGCCTCATGTTAATTGATGCGGCTGCAGCAGGAACCCCTTTGTTGGGATGTCACACTGCAGATTCCCAGTCACTCTCTCTCTCTTACACACACACACACACACACACACACACACACACACACACACACACACACACGCACACAACAGAGGTGTCATACGGCTCTTTTTTCTGTGGATCAGCTGCAGACACTGCAGAAAAACTGTTGTAGCCGTACACTGGGAATGAGAATGAAACACACACGGCTATTCCTTGCGGGAATGCAGATGTGCGGACGACTAGCCTGGATCATGTACAGTTATTGTTGCAGATAATAAAAGATTTCGAATGGAAAGGTTAACGAGGGCGATGCGAGGACAAGGTGAGAATCCGTTTGTGCTTCAGACTCCCGGTCACAGGTTCAAATGAAACTTTTGCTGCAAACATTAGATATTTCTCAATGTGCCCTTTAGCAAACACAGGAGTGGAGAGCACCAGCGTACGCTGCATGAAAACACACAGGCAACAGAGTGGATGATGAACGAACGGGTCAAAACGACCTCCAAATGTTTCACAAATCAAATACTGTGTTATGTTCCCATATCCTTCGACACGTGCACATCCTGGAAAGCATTTGCATCCTGATTTGAATACATTTTAGTGAAGTGGACGGAGCACCTGAAGGGCATTTAAAGGGCCTATAGTGCATTAGACCAGATTATATTATACCTTTAACCCTATAATGTCTGCTGGATCATATTTGGTAAGAACATTTCTGAGTCCTCTAAATGCTCAACATGATCATCAGGATCACTTTGCTGAAAAACCTGTTGTCTGATTGATGGTTTGTACTCTTTTCAGCAAGTCTTTTAGTGTACAAACGTCCACCCTCACCTCGTGGTTCATGTGTATTTTTTAATGATTTTTATTAATTAAACATAAGAACGACTTTTATATTGTTAGTAATATTTCAAGATTACCACTTGCCGGACTGAAGCAACTTAGGTTATGAATATCAGGCTTTTGAGGAACGTTTATTTGTTCATGTCTCAATCATCATTGTATTGCTTTATAAGTTTTGCACCACATTATAAAAACTACAGATATTTGATCATAAAACGAATCATTTAAATATCACCGTACTAAGACATATTATTGGGATAAATAGAATGACAACTAATATTTATATGCATTTTATGCAGTCTGCAATACTGTTATAAAGATCTAACTGTTTTACATTACAAGCATCAGAATTTCATCTTATTTTTTGTCAATATAAATATCAGTAACTGCACCAAAATTGCATATTTTTGCTCAGTTTGGGCCTCTGAATAAAATTTTACTCCATATTCTCACTTTATCATTCTATATGAGCCATAAAAGCCTGATGTGTCAGATATGACACTCAACAACAACAAAAAAACACTTTCTTTCTAAATGTTGTCCTTCAACACAGGGTAAAGGAAGCTATTTTTTATCATAAACACCATGCGAGACATGATGGTGTGCGTCTGACAGGTATGGGTTACAGTGGTGTGGGAACGTCGTCTGGCTCTTCTAGCACAAACCCGGAGTCTCTTGGTGTTGAGTGTTGGATCACGTGCCGGCGGGCGATTCCAGTCAGACGCCTCCCCTGCCCTTGTTAGGCATTACAAACCATTAAGGAAGCGCTCAGTGCCGTACGAGCGGATCGGGAGCGAGATGCTGGAAATTAAGGGATGACAGACGTGAGGGGAGGGTGTTTGGCATCAAGAACTCAATGAGCAAATGAGCATGAGTAAATTAAAGCAAACATTTTGCCTCCTCCTGAAATTTTCAGAGGTATAAACAGACCCTGAAGTAAAAACGAGCGAGCGAGACTGAGAGACAGATTATATCCAGCTGTCTCCTCACAGCTCCATCTTTCCGCAGAAAGCTCTTCTCTTCATTTGCATTTCTGGAGTAGAATGCCGTTAGTAAACTGACTAATGTGCTTTGGTAGGGCTTTGTGTTAATTCTCTCAACCTCTATCACCTTCAGCTCTGCGTTTTTTGCATAGGCTAAGAAAAAATGAAGTGGACGTCGAAGATCTCAAAAATGAAGTTTATTACAGCATAGCAGTGGCAAGGTACACAAAGCACCTTGGGTTCACCGGCGTCAGAATGAACCCAGAACATCCAAATCTTGAACCTTTTATCCTGTTACAGTTTACAACTCTTAATGTAAATGAAGTTGCTTCTGTTAACAGTTGTGGTCTGTATGTTAATGAAGTTGAGACACCCCATTGTCTGAGAAGGTTCTCTGTGTCCCACACCCATTCCCACTCTACAATTGACCTATGGCTAAGCCACGCCCCCAAATGCGATGAGCCAATCACAGTGCGCGTAGCTAACGCAATACACTCGGACATTATCTGCTTCCACGTCCATTGAAATGCATTGCAGTTAGTCAGTTTTCATTCGTTTTATGTTTTTTCTTGTCATTTTAAGTTTAAAGGGGTCATGACGTTTTTTTGTGTTGTTTTATTATGTTCCCTTAGGTGTAATTATAGTATTACTGTAGTTTTTGGTATAAAAAAACTTTAAAAATGTAGTGATTTATGACCTTTTCCCACCCTGTTTCTCCCCCTCTGATTCAAACAGTCTGTTTTGGAGGTGTTTCCCCTTTAAGAGTTCAGTGTTAACGCCCATTGTAATGATTGGCTAACGTCAGTGCTGCTTATGCATACATTATTAACGTTAATCATTTTGTATCACATGTAGGCTACTACACAATGCTCCGCCACGTGAAACTTCGGTCTTCCGATCTTTTACCATCGTGTCAATTCTCAATTGATTTTGATTCATATGCGCGATGGAGAGAGAGAGGGACAGCAAGACAGTTTGAAGGCGCGCGCGCGGCCGGGGCTTTCTCTCTCTCTCTGCTCGTCCTCTCGGTAACATGCGGCCTGTCACACTCATCTACATCACTCACCGAACAAATAAGGCTTTGGCGGGCTGCATATGCTGCAAATAAACTGCATCAACTGCTTTCCCTGACGTCTGGATCGTTCGGCAGCATTCAAACATGTTTGTCCACAGCCAGGAACAGCACATCTTCGTGGCATCGCAGTCATCTTGTAAACAGACCCACTCGCTGGCACGCTGCCCGTCAACGCATGGAAGCGGTCATATGCAAACGCCTGGTACGTCACTTCGTACCGTGACGTCACTTCGTACCATGGCTCCAGAACGAGCTGTATTTAGAGCTTGATTAAATAAATGCTTCGTTTATAATGGGGAGGACGTCTTAAGCTATGAAACTTGCAGGAAGTTTGAATAGTACATAAATCTCGTATATACTAAAAGATCAAGGCAAATTTGGTTTCTCATGGCATGACCCCTTTAAAATGGTCAAACGGTGTGCATGTGGTACATGCAACTCCGATACCAGGTATCCCAAGAGGCATACCCGTGTATTTTTTTTTTTTTTTAAATGGTTATTGAAATTTTACCTTTCCCAAGCCACATCTCAACCGAGATAAGTGTCTGCCCTGGATTAAGTTGTGCGGTAGACCACAACACCAACTAAACGTGGATAAATTAAACAAGGATGTCTACATCTGTTCGAAGATTCGTATTTGAACGTTATCTTTAACATCTCTAACGTAACGTTAGCCTAACATTAGAAAATGTTAACGTTAGCTTCAAGCTGCGTTGTACATCATGTCACTTAGCTTCATTAACGTATCTGTAAATAACCGAGATAACAAACGTTAGCAATGTTGTGCTGAAGGATTCACGTAAATACTGTAGCACTTAACTAACGGAGAGGTACTCTTGGTGAAGATAGTAAAAAGGCTTGTCCTGGAAACGTATGCAACTTAGACCTGTACATATCTAATTTGATCATGAACCATTAATTACATATTGAAGAAGCACAACATTTTAGTCAATTTTCTACCAAAACAACTGGGGAACTTTGTGTTTTTTTTTTAGCAAAACATGTAGCCTTTTCACTCCTCTTCAACATAACTAAATATTCAAACTATTTACATACAGTGTCAATAACGCCTGTCACCGAATGTTGACTGTTTGTCCGAGTGAGTGGAGGGGGTGTGGCTTAGCCATAGGTCAATTGACTACCATTTGCTAAGGATGTGATCCAAATAGTGAAGAAACAATAGAACTTCACTTCCTTCATCTCTATGATAATCAAGCCATTTGGGGGATGAGCTCATTCTAAAATATATTTTGGAGTGGACTCTGGGTCGAGGAAGACTACAATTTCTTACAGCTGCTTGAAAATTCAGTTTGTTGAAAGGAATAGCTCAACCAAAAATTTAAATTATGCATCATTTATTAACTCTCATGCCGTTTCAACCACGCGGGACGATGAAGGGAGAAAATCTGGAGTCGTTCTTTTTCGTGCAATTGCAATGAATGAGCAATGAAGCTTTCAAGCATAAAAAAGAAGCAAAACCACCATCAAAGTATCAAAAATATTTCCTGAAGTCATACTTTGTGTGAAGAACAGACTAGCATTGTTGTTTTTAATTAGAACTATTAAACATTGTGTTAATTGAAATAAACTTAAATGTCGCCTTATTAACTGAAAAAAATAAGTTGGCATATAGCTGCATGCAGCGATGACGGGCCCAGGCCCCGGCACCACTGCCACACCGGGAGCTTTAGGGCAACTGTTCACGACTGCAGTGTGCATTTATAGCAGGTAAATGTAAAATAACTATGTCAAAATAATTTGAATATGCCACATTTACAGCAGCAGTTGATGCCATTTTGATCATGAACCACAACAGCCACATCCATGAGATCATTCAATTTCATGTCATAGGATGCTATAGGTCACTTTCAAATAGGGATGTACCAAAATTCCAGCTGCCAAAAATTATCGGCCGAAAATGGCATTTTCGTTTTTTGGCCGAAAATATAAGTAAAAAATATGCCGCCCTGCCCCTCCGTATTCAGTGATCAGGTTTTACTCTTGCGCAACATGTTTTGTAACTCTGCTGCTCTGCTTTTCCGCTCTACGTGTGCGCTGCTCTCTCCATTTCTAAGTGTGTGTGTGTGTGTGCGCGCGCTACGCTCTGTCGCTCAAACTCATGTACTGATCATGCTCACAAGAAAAAAAAACACCATGTTTAATCCGTCTCTTTTGTCCACTTTCAACCACTTCTGTCCTGATTTCTTTGAGGGGAGGGTCTATGGGGGGAAATGTATGGGTTTTTTCAGATCTTTTGATCTAACGAAACTAATAAACTAAAAACAAAATTAGCTTGCACAATTTACTAATGAATGCGCTTGGAGAAAATGGAAAAACATACAGAGAGCATCAGCTTTAGTTTCTGTGAGTGTGTGTTAGAAATCAGGAATGGAGAGAGAACATTGTGCTTGGCACGTTTTTCATCTTCAATCCAAACTTGGTTCTTAATGCCGACAAAGTTTAAAACCTGTCTGGCTAGAGCTCTTCCTGTAATGTTGACTCATTAGCTCAGTAGACGGAGAGTAGACGGTGTTTGTGGCTGTTTGAAAACATTCATCCACAAGAGTGTTTACACAACGAAAGCAATCCGGTCGAATGCGTTTTCGACTACCTCTGGAAGTGGTCGAAAGTGGACAAGCTCAAAACGTTTTACACCCCGTTTACACCTGTATTTAGTGTCATCCACTTGTGATCTGATCGGCCAAAACGCATCCTAATACCAGGTGTAAACAGGGCTTTTGATTTCGGATAATCTGGAATAGAGCTCATGAGTCATATACATCTCTTTTATGATACTTAAGCTTGAAAGCTCTGGTCTTCATTCATTGTTAATGAATGGAGAAAAAAAAAACAGTACACTCTTCAAAACTCTTCTTTTGCGCTCCACATATAAAGAAAGGCATACAGGTTAGAACAAACATCAGGATAATACATCATTTTTATTTTTGGGGAGAAATAATTGTTTAATTCATTTGACCTCTACAGCATAAGCTGCTTGAAAATGTAGCATGATTAAGGTCAGGGATGGGGTAGTTCCTCCTCACGCTTTCTCAATCCTCTTTCACACATATGCGTAACACAACCCCTCTCTACAGTGAGCTGCAGTAACAGGACCCTCCCAGGTTCCCAGAGGCTCATGGGAGCGTGAGCAGACAATCAGCAGAAAAACTAGAGGAGAGGAAGACAGGAATCCACCCCTGAGTTTTGGCATTTGTCTCCTGCTTGAGTATCTGGTGCTCAGGGGGTCCCAGGACCGCTTTGATTACCCCCTCATCTTCAATTACACCGGCGGTGCACCAAAGCAGGTCGTGCCCTTGAAAAAATGAGAAACCCTAGTCTCAGTCCCTGATGGCACACTTACAGACAATTCACAGATTGTCTGCTGTAGTTCACAAAAAAAAAAATGACAAGAGCTTTCTCAAAATGGCAAGCTGTAGTCTAATTGGCTGGTTTTTAATGTTTTGGGTTGCACTGTGCTTTCAATAAGCATTTCTCAAGAGTAATTTGCCAAATGTTGTGAGGTTTAACAGTAAAAATTAAAAAAAAAGAAAGTTTGCTTGGGTACATTTACCACCATAACTAGGACATTAAAAAGAGTTACAAACATAACTTTAGGAGTGGTTGATTATGATTGCACTTTTTTAACTTTGTGTAATGTTGCTATTTGAGCATAAACAACATCTGCAAATTTACGACGCTCAAAGTTCAAAGCAAAGGAAGATGTTTTTGTCACGGAAACCACACGGGAGGCAGAGAATCCAAGCTCAGTAGATTTATTTTAAAGGGCAATCCAAAAACACGTAGTCAAGCAGGCAGGGGTCAAAATCCAAAAACACAAGTACAACACCAGGACAAGAACCAGGACGCAGATCACAACAAACACAAGTGACAAGTGTTGTGCATCGGGCGGCCAGTGCGAAGCAGACGACCCATTGGGCGGCCAGGGCGGAGCAGACACCGGCTCCGGAACAGCAGACACCGGCTCCGGAACAGCAGACACCGGCTCCGGAACAGCAGACACCGGCTCCGGAACAGCAGACACCGGCTCCGGAACAGCAGACACCGGCTCCGGAACAGCAGACACCGGCTCCGGAACAGCAGACACCGGCTCCGGAACAGCAGACACCGGCTCCGGAACAGCAGACACCGGCTCCGGAACAGCAGACACCGGCTCCGGAACAGCAGACACCGGCTCCGGAGCAGCCACAAGAGCTGTAACAGTCACAAAAACAGACACAAACATAGAAACAAACACAGCCTCTGGCTCCGGCTCTGGAACAGGCACTGGCTCTGGAACCGGCACTGGCTCTGGAACCGGCACTGGCTCTGGAACCGGCACTGGCTCTGGAACCGGCACTGGCTCTGGAACCGGCACTGGCTCTGGAACCGGCACTGGCTCTGGAACCGGCACTGGCTCTGGAACCGGCACTGGCTCTGGAACCGGCACTGGCTCTGGAACCGGCACTGGCTCTGGAACCGGCACTGGCTCTGCCTCCAGCTCTGGTTCCGGCTCTGGAACAGCAGACACGTGTCCAGGATCCGAGCCAGACGCTCCAGATAGTCCAGGTCCAGGAAGGCTGACGGAACGTGAACAGTCTCTCGCTGGGCAGACGTGACGTGAACAGTCTCTCGCTGGGCAGACGTGACGTGAACAGTCTCTCGCTGGGCAGACGTGACGTGAACAGTCTCTCGCTGGGCAGACGTGACGTGAACAGTCTCTCGCTGGGCAGACGTGACGTGAACAGTCTCTCGCTGGGCAGACGTGACGTGAACAGTCTCTCGCTGGGCAGACGTGACGTGAACAGTCTCTCGCTGGGCAGACGTGACGTGAACAGTCTCTCGCTGGGCAGACGTGACCTGAACAATCTCTGACTGGGCAGACGGGACGTGAACAGTCTCTGACTGGGCAGACGTGACGTGAACAGTCTCTGACTGGGCAGACGTGACGTGAACAGTCTCTGACTGGGCAGACGTGACGTGAACAGTCTCTCGCTGGGCAGACGGGACGTGAACAGTCTCTGACTGGGCAGACGTGACGTGAACAGTCTCTCGCTGGGCAGACGTGACGTGAACAGTCTCTCGCTGGGCAGACGTGACGTGAACAGTCTCTCGCTGGGCAGACGTGACCTGAACAATCTCTGACTGGGCAGACGGGACGTGAACAGTCTCTGACTGGGCAGACGTGACGTGAACAGTCTCTGACTGGGCAGACGTGACGTGAACAGTCTCTCGCTGGGCAGACGTGACCTGAACAATCTCTGACTGGTAAGACGGGACGTGAACAGTCTCTGACTGGGCAGACGGAACGTGGACAGTCTCTGACTGTGCCGACGTGACGTGATACATCTCCCTATCACCTCCTCTGCGGCGACCTCCACGGGTCCCGCGGAACTTTACCAATCGGGTCCCCTTAAACAGCTCCCTTCTCTCCCGCTCTGTGGCTGGGGAAGAGATGTCATCAAACATACCGCTGGATTCATTGTGACGGAGTCCTTCTGTCACGGAAACCACACGGGAGGCAGAGAATCCAAGCGCAGTAGATTTATTTTAAAGGGCAATCCAAAAACACGTAGTCAAGCAGGCAGGGGTCAAAATCCAAAAACACAAGTACAACACCAGGACAAGAACCAGGACGCAGATCACAACAAACACAAGTGACAAGTGTTGTGCATCGGGCGGCCAGTGCGAAGCAGACGACCCATTGGGCGGCCAGGGCGAAGCAGACACCGGCTCCGGAACAGCAGACACCGGCTCCGGAACAGCAGACACCGGCTCCGGAACAGCAGACACCGACAACACCAGGACAAGAACCAGGACGCAGATCAGGAAGTGGTGTGACATTAAACAGGGACTCCGTAACAAACACTAAACAAGCAGGGTATTTAAACACATATCTAACAAGACTAACACAGAACAGCTGGGAACAATGATTACAGGGAACAGCTGAGTGCAATGAACTGATGAGTGACAGTGACAGACAGAATGCTGGGAATTGAAGTTAAATGTGAAGGACACCGTGAAAACGAGGACCTCTAGTGATAGACAAGGGAACACAACCAGACACTGTGACAGTTTTCTTTTAAAGAAATCGCTTTTTAAGGAATACAACAAACGGCTGGTAGGGACTACAATGAGCTTCTTCACGGGTTATTGACATCAAAAACCCTAAAATCAACATAAATCCCACCCCTGGGAACGTGATCTATAGATTATCATGACAGAATATGCTAATCAATGACTAAAAGATAGTTAACTCCAAATCAACAACATAAATTCCTCAACTAACCATTCAGAAATGTCCTGTTGCATTCTATATGTTGTCACTTCTTGAGTCTCTACATCTTTGTACGATTAAAAGAACGGCTAAATGTTTTTTAAATTTTCAATGAGTGTCTGTGTGAGGTAATCAGAGGTAAACTCATTTGCATTTAAAGGGACAGACACAAAAACAGAGAGTTTTTGCTCAACCTCGAAAAGTGACAATTGTAACATGCTATAAACAAATGTGGGGTATTTTGAGCTAAAACTTCACATACACACTCTGGGGACATCATAGACTTATTTTACATCTAGTGAAAAGGGCATTATAGGACCCCTTTAAATAAACCTCAGCTTACTACTAGTTATCTGTGGGTGGTTATTGTGTCATGTTAATTGTGTCTCACTTGCACAGTGAAGAAGCGCACACATTTATGACAATCATTTAATACAAATGTGCAATATGGACTTTGATGCATGTACATCTACAGTATTGAGACTTAGGAACCTTCAAAATAGCACAATACGGGCATTTTAAGCCTCGGTCAAGCGAATAAAGACTTTTCTCAGTAGTCATAGTTCAAGGCTCAAACTCTCCACACCATCATATTCCCCTCAATAAGAAACTTGTGAGGCCGACCAGTCAGTCATGTAGAGGAGATAACGAAATAAATGAATCAGGAGCTTCAACATGTATCTCTCTCATTGCCTCCTCGTGGTTTTATATGCAGCGTGTACGTGCTGGCTCTGCTGTGGTCAGGCTATCTTCAGCGGTCATTACCATCGCAGTCATTGCAGTTTAATGATGAGCTCCACCAGCCCGCGTTCACAGCCTCTCACATGCAGAAGATATGAAAATGGGATTCAGAGAAACAATGCCAAAAGCCATCGGGCTAAAAAGCTGCGTGTGGGATGAGAGTCGCCCACACAAGCACTTTACAAACACCCACCAGAGCGAATGCTTACACACACACACACACACACACACACACACACACACACACACACACACACACACACACACACACACACACACACACACACACACACACACACACACACACACACACACACACACGGCAAAGTGCACTCAATCTCACTTGGTCACACACTTACACACACAGGCAGGTCAGAGGCTGGGAAAAATAACTTGTATATTAAATATCCTTCTGCAACATGACTTTCTGACATCACATGACCTGTTAGTGATGTTTGGCAAGTCTAAATATACCAAAATATACATTATCATTAAAAATACATTATCATTAAAAAGTTTGGGGTCAGTGTATATATTTTTTCTCCAAAATGAATACTTTTACTAAGCAAGGACACATTAAATTGATCAAAAGTTACAGTAAAATCTTTTATAATGTTACAAAATATTCTATTTCAAATAAATGCTTTCAATTCCTCAAAGAGTGCAACTGATTTTTTTAACATTTAACATAAAAAAAATCATCATATTAGAATGATTTCTGAAGAATGGTGTGACACTGAAGACTGGAGTAATGACGCTGAACATTCAGCTTTCAATTACATTTTTAAATATTTTTACATAGAAATCAGTTATTTTAAATTGTAATAATATTTTACATCATATTTATAGCATTTTTGATCCTAAAATAAATGCAGCCTTGATGAGCATAAGAGATGATTTATATAAAATTGAGTACATGTGTTTATATAAAATATTGGAGGTTCAATTTGTTCATATTAGATAAAATAACTAATAATGAAAAAGACTGCTAAAGCATTAATTAATCTTAATGTTAATTTAAGTAGTAAATATTTAATGGAACTAAGCTAATTAATTAATTAACAATGAACAGTTGTATTTAATTAATCAACATTAACAAACTAATTAATAAGTGCTGTAACAAATGTATTGCTCATTTTTAGTTAATAGTTAATGCATTAACTAGCTTAAAATAATGGAATAAGTGTAAAGTGTTAGTGAAAATATAAGAGTCATTGTCTATAATATCACACTCCCACCTTAGATAATCAAGAAAAACTGCTCACATCACTCAGACATAAACTTTTTATTATGCAGCATAAACACCCAAAAAGTCAAATCAGGCCAAAAACTCTCAAAGTTTACAGATTCTGCTCTTCATAAGGCAGAAAACCACTACAGTAACCTCCTTTGAGTACAGACGCCGTGCGACGGGAAAGGTCATTTCTGGGGCAGGAGTGTGTATCTAAAAAAAAAAGGTCAGAGGAAATAAGCTAGTGTGGATCTATGAAGGAGTGAAGGCGATCTGTATGAGTGTGTGTGAGGTCATCCGCAGGGCAAGAGCACTACTGAGGTGAGATCAACTCTTTCAGGGAGGACACCGGCCTCGTCCCAGCATGCATTATGCAGCCCATGTGCTGCCTACATTAAGCAGCCCGTTTAATGCACACTGCATGAGTCTGAACTGACATCCAGTAGATGTGTACCCTTCAGCAGCAGGACCAGTATCAGTGCCACGAACAACTGAAACAAGACGAAGCCTCAAAGGAAACTAGTCTCCTACACGACTCTATAGAGGCAGAGTTTTTACTTCAAGATCTAGATGTACACTGCCGATCAAAAGCTTGAGGGCAGATTTTTTTTCAAAGAAATTAATACTTTTATTCATGCATTAAATTGATCAATATATTTATTACAAAACATGTCTATTTAAATTAAATGCTGTTCTTTTGAACTTTCTATTCATTAAATAACAGAAATAAAATGTATCACAGTTTCCACAAAAATATGAAGCCGCACAACTGTTTTCAACATTGATAATAATCATAAATGTTTCTTGAGCAGCAGATCATCATATTAGAGTGATTTCTGAAGGATCATGTGACTGTAATGATGCTGAAAATTCAGCTTTACAGGAATCACAGGAATATCAAATATTTTAAAACAAAATGCCGTTATTTTAAACTGTCATAATATTTCACAATATTACAGTTTTTACAGCGTTGATGAGAGTAGAGACTTCATTCAAAAACATCATACAGACGCCAAACTATTAAATGTACCTTTGATTTAATCTACTGATTGCTCATTAAAAACAAAAAAAGGGTTTTAAAATATAAAATGAATAAAAACCTCAGATTATTGATTTTATGATTGATATTGAAATATAACAGTGTCATCGTGATCTCATATAGCCAGCACACTTCAGAGTAAAGGGCATTTCTCACAGAACGCGTTTCTCCATTCCACTGCGCTACTTTTACAATATTTTTCTAACTTTTTTTTTTTTTGACTGACATTTATGAGCCTTGCGCTTGCGTCTCACTTCTTTTGCAGCGTCTTACCAAGTTTTTAAGACGCCGTGTTTTTCAAGTTAAAAGAATTTCAACTTTTACACGCAGCGCCACTCATCAATGTCAGTTCCAAAACAGTGGACCAATCAGCAGCCCCCGGGGGCGGGGCAAGGGTTGCCAGCTTTTGTTTACAGAAGCAAGGTTGGTATGGCAATTATTCTATTCTCTGTCCGACAGTTTTTATCAAGGTCAAATGGCATATCTAGTGCAATTATTTACCTTCCTTTCCATGTCAAAAATATTAGCTATCTATCCTTCAGTTTGGCTATTTCAGTTATTGCATCACATCTCAAAAGCGTTGAG